>CAJVRM010000399.1:0-18235 GCA_911693285.1 Hymenoscyphus albidus | reverse complement strand
ATTCCTCGAGGTCGGTGAGTTTCTGGTTTCGGGGTCGGAAATCGCGTTGTGGAATAGCTCCCTTGACGCGGTCGTAAGTATTAGAATATGGCGCATCGTACCTTGTACAAGCTGCTTTTAAGCTTGTAAATTGACCTTCTTTTCGAGACATTTGAACAATAATTGGGTAAGTTATGTAGATTGAAAGTGTGTAGGGTGGTCAATGGTGGGGTAAAAAATCCGGACTGCTTATAAATCCGGACTCCTTATGAAGTACGTTACTATTTATACAGATTTAAAGTTAATTTATAAATACTTAATAAAACTTAGTACTACTAAGAAGAAGCGTCTTATAATTAATGTTATAGCTTTATAATAAGTATATAAATAATAAGAGATTTATAATATCATATAGATTAAGAGAGATTCGAATCCTACTAACGCTATAACGAAATCAAAGCCCTACTAGGCGCTTATAAAATTAATCGATTTAAATAAGATTAATATTGTAATTAAAGAGTAGGTTAAACGTAATAATAAGGATAATAGATCTAATAATAATTCGGATTAATAAGTAACGAATCGAGGATTCTAATTAGACAAGAAATATAAAATAGGATAGATTTAGTTTAGCTAATTAGTTATTTGAGTACCGAGTATTTACTTCTCTTTTTAAGAGTAAATCTAGTATTACTCTACAAATATTAAGTGAATACTCGGTATGAGTTATAGTACGTACAAGCTGGCCTTAGGGCTAGCAGGGGCGCTAGCGCCTTAGCACTACTATATAATAGCGAGCACCTACAACCTTTACTCGGTGTACACATCTGATAGTCGAATACGATACTATTCCATTTGCATTAACACTTTGTCTAGACTCTCTATTAGAGTCAAACCAACACTTATGTTAGGTTTGTGGTTTTCGAATATCAATTGGTAAAATCTAGGTATCAATTACTCAATTCCTATATAAGTCAAGCTCAATTTTTATGATTCTGCTAAGCGGCTTTTACTTTCAATCATACTAAACACGCATGTTTCTCACTTCCCCGCATCTAGCTTCTGCTCATCCCACGAAACATCTCCAAAGCGCCGCCACTTGAGAAAAATGCTCCTGATTGTTTCTCATTTACAAACGCCACTATCTTTCCTCCTTTGAGATGTCAAATGAAGGCTTCTGACTTGATGCCTTGCTCTCTTCTCCTGGTGGATAAAGAAGAGGAGCGTGAAGCCGTAGATGAAGTTGGTGCTCCAGATTCTTCACTTCGAAAATCTCTCTCCTCCACACCTTCTGACTTCAACACATCAGAGTGACTGAGACCGGATCTCTGAGACTGGAAACTGCCACTCTCTGGACTGGGAGCATCTGAGCGAGAAAAAGATGCACCTGCTTGTAAGCGTTCACTTTCTGGGCTGGGGGCGTCAGAGCGACTGAAATGAGTTCCCTGAGAAGCGAAACTTGTGTTTTTCGAAGTTTGGCCACTCGAGAAAGACACAGTAGACGGTTTCTGAGAAGAAGGGAGTTCTTTTTTTGGAACTGCGGAGCTGGAATCGGAGGTTTCAGTTCTTTGCGATGATGAAGGAACCTCACTAACTGGGCTGGTGCTAGAGCTGAGGGTTTTATCTTGAGACTTTTGAATTTGGTCACTCGGAAGGGGCGAAGGAAGGTTACTCTTACCATCCATATTATCAGATTGAATGAATGCGTCTATTGTGTATTTTGCAAAATGGAAAGGATTTCTGTCAATACAGTAGGTGCTGACGTTAAATGATGTTTTGGCGTTGGAAAGGTTTCCAAGTTAACTAAGCTTTTGCAAGACAACTGTTTACGTGGGCATTACTGACTCTTGCAAACAGTTTGATACACAGCACGAGGGTTCGATGATTTGATTACTATTAGCCCAAGCAAAAAATGCAAGCAATTATTCCAGCATATGACTTGATATCGTGTTGTTTCAGCCTTTTCTCCTCATATTTATGTCTGTAAGAATTTTATTTTGAGGTTCATGAAGAGTATTAGGATAGTTTGTGGAATCGATTGCTTGGATTATCTAGATGTAGGTGGGAATATAAATATCAGTATTCAAAATCACGTGTATGATGTCTGGAATTCACTTTATGAGAGTAAGTTTGTATTTGTAAGTCTTAAGTCATCTGCTCATCTATCAGATGGCTTTCTGTGTCGTATGAGTCGACTATCATTAAGCTAAGCTTAATCAGTTGAAGCAAAAGCCTGATGTGCATGGGCTTGCGCTTCAGAAGAAGTAGATTGTTTATATCTAGCCGTCGTTAAGAAATTCGACTGATCATTGAACGGGCGTGAGAAATCCTTTGCCAATCGCTAACAGCGGACAATTCTTCCTTACCCTTCATCCTTTAGGTGCTAGGTAGGTAAATTTAAATAATATGAACATTAATTACCTTTCCACGGTTTCCAGGAATTCCACCTATATAGTACAATTAGCTACAACCCATTGGGGTTTCTGCAATTTTATCCGCTTCAATTGGCGAATATCCTGATCTTCATGTCCGCACATCCAGTAGCAATCACGCAGCGGATCTGCGTATCGAGGGCAAATTTTGTGTCTATGCCATTAGGCATCCCATTGAGAAGCCCACCCTGACTTTCAGGTGCCCATCTCAGACAAGTGACAAAATGATCGTGTACTTCAGAAACGACCTTCACACACTTGCCTTCCTGGCTCAAATCCCAGCACCGAAGACTCTTATCGTCCGAAACAGACACAAGATATTTGCCGCCAGGGTGGAAGATCAAGGACCGGACCCAATTATTATGGCCAGTCAAGGTTTTGATGCAAAGGCCGCGAGAGTCCCAGATTTTTATGTCCTTGTCCCGAGATCCTGTTGCCATAAATTCTGCACTACTACTTGCTGGTGGTAGTTTCTTCATTCCAGCCATTTGAGCCAGATACTGATAAGAAGCTGGAGGTGCCAGAGCACAGCATTCCTTAGATCTAGAGTCAGTAAGATCTTCCAGGAGAGAATTTGAAAACGCGGAAACTATTTCCTCGACTGTGGGCACTAGACCGGTGTTTATCTTCTGGAAAAAAGGCCATCGAAAATCCGGAAGTACATACATTGAAGTTGTCATGGCCAGTCAAGACGGTCCTTTCTTCGGGGGTCGCGGCGGAGATATCCCATAGTCTGCCTGTTTTGTCATCTCCCGTGGAAAGAAGGAACTGGCCATCGAGAGAAGGAAAGATGTCCCGTATCCAACCAGTATGGCCATTTATCGTATTCACACAATAGCCGGTATTGACATCCCAGATTCTGATGGACGTATCTCGACTAGCACTGACAAGCAGGTTTCCCGATGCTTGCCCTGCGCCCGATGGGATAAATCGAACGGCACTGACACTATGCTCGTGGCCGTGTAACGTGCGTATGTTTTTGTAATCGTTCGAAGGATCCCATAATTTGATAGTCATGTCAATGCTACAAGACGCCAAAATTGTGCCGCCTCTCGGTCCCCCAAAGTCTAGATCCGTCACAGTTCTTGTATGCCCCTTGATTGTCCGCTCCAGTTCCCCCAGCTCCCAATCCCAAATTTTGATCGTGCAATCTTGTGAGCCAGACGCGAGGGAGGAAAAGACCGGGTGAAATGCAACGCAGGTCACTTCTTTCTGATGTGATTCTAGAGTATATCGTGCAGGTGATTTGGGCAACCAGGAGACAGGATCTTGTGTTCGTCGAGATACACTCGGTGTGGCATTGTCAAGTTGGAATTGGAGGACTGAGTTCCGGTTTTCTAAATCCATTATCTAGTGAGGCCGCAAGGTTAGATACAGTTACTAGCAGCCCATTCCTACTGCCTATTGGACTTGAGCCTGACCTTTTTTTGTAAACGAACTACACCCGTCCATTTCTTCTCCAGCAGACCTTCATACCTCCTTGCTGTCTCTGCGTCGAATATTCCATCGTCGAGATTCAGACTCGCCCTGAGTGTCTCTGCTACATCTGAGAAGCCGGCCGAAGAAAAGTATGCTATTATCGATTTATGTCTATGGGTGCCACAGCATTAGCATGGCCCCTGAGCTATTGTTCGCGTGGAGCTATCCTGCCACATACAGCTCTTCGGCTTGCCGAGTTGTCAAGATTGGGATCATTCTAATGTTCGAGGACTGCTGCCCAAACACCAATTAATATCGACAAAGAGACGGTGAAGTCAAAACCATATTAATACTGTATTCTCGGTGACAGTCATAGGGGAAATAACATTGGAGCACCGGCGGATCCCGCAGAGGTGCCGGCAACCTTGGGAGCTTGGCTTGGCGGGGACGGAATCCATATCTCTGAAAGACTACACACAGCAGAGACTTGAAAATGAGATCTAAGATTTGCTTGAATTATCAATCAGTTGATTCTGAAGCTGCGAATGGTGGTGAGATTGAAATGGTTGCTCTCAACCATACTATACTAACTTCAAACGCCGGGAAAATTTCCAACATAGGGATCTACCCTTACTGACTGACCAGGTGTTTCTCAAATAAGCCGGTATCTTCGAGTAGTTTGCCTGTGGTAGCTGTCAAATTCGCGGTCAGAAATACTGCCGGCGGAAAATACAAAATGCTTCTGCCTGATGTGGCCTTGAGCTTTCGAGCCATGTTTCATTTGAGTTACTACCTGGTATCCTTCTTCGAGTACCTAAGTAACGTACCCATACCTTTTACCAAGATTCTGAGAAGCAAACTTGGAAAACTTCCATGATAGAGAATTGTGTTTCGACTTCCTTCAATTTCAAGAGTCGAGTCTAGTATATCGATTGCACATGTTCATACATCTCATTTTCCGCTCGCAGATTTGAGCTAATCATGGCCCTCTCCTCTTGCTTCGCATGCAATAAATTTGTCCCCATTTTTTGCTTCGAATGTTACTGTGACTGCGTCCGTCCTCCTAATGCCTTGTTTGGTGCCGAATCGGAAGTCGTCCTCGCGGAGTTCTCTGAGTATGCTTTCCTCGCTAGTATTTGTGGGATCGTTGTGTTTATTCGCGGACGACGTCGTGTTTGTCATGCCAACACCTTGATAGATTTTGGTCTCAGGCTCGACACTACTCAATCTTTTAAGATGTTTTTACTTTCTCTTGCTCGGGTAATCTGGGAGTGGGAAGCTATGAGGCTCGTCTGAGCTATCGGCTTTACTTCCCCGACGTATTTTCACATACAGCGGGCGAAGAACGATGACGGAGGCGTATATTATGGTAACGAGAAGTTTGGTGGAGGACCAAAGGACCATTGGGACAGTGTCATCTATCAAGGTTAGTCAATATATCAAGTTTGAATCTAGGATAAGGGCTTACGGATATACTCTTCTGCATTAAGGCTTTGAAGCAAAATTGTCCGAACGATGCCGCAAGCTCCTGCGCTGTGCAATATTAACGTTAGCCTATACACGTTTTGTCATATTTGAGAGGACAAATCTCACAAAACCCCCAGGCTGAGCCCGATTGCCACTGTGTACTTTTCTTTTCTCTTCATATTCAAAGACCATAAGACGTGCCATGGTAACAGGGCCAGAACAAAGTCCATTAAGGAAGACCAACCTGTACATTGTTAACATATTTCATGTGGCAAAAACCGTTCACTTACCAGCGGTAAAGAGGCCCATGTATATGAACTTCAATTTATAGTATCCCTCCACTGTCGGATCCCATATCTTTTGGACTGGCACGCATTGGAAGAAAATGCCGATTGCGCTTGTGCAGCCCGCAATCACCGTGGATACAATGCAGAACCAGAGAATGTACCTGTGCCATTTGTTGACCACAATCCGGAGAAGAAACAAGGCGACCGAACTTTTGCTTGTCGGAATGGCGAAGATGCAAATCGACTGGCCAATAAGTTCCCATTTCATGGCCATCGAATATGCAGCCGGATCTAGGTCTTTTCTCAAAGCTCCTAATCCTGAAAACGAGGATGCAGTTGTGAAAGCGCAAAACAAGAAGAAGAGTACCTTTTCAAAATGGGTTAGCCACATCACTTATGAATCAATGTTGAACCTTGAGCCCTACCAAGCTAATAATAATCCAGTAATCATCCCAACCGACGCTGTGAATCACAAACTTTCGCGTGTAGTATCTTGCTAGAACAAAAACCAATCCTATCAACGCCTCAATCCACATCACCCAGTTAGTAGTGATCCCAAGACTTGTAATGAGGCTCATGTTGTTGAAACGACCTGGAACTTCGACAACTTAGTTTTCGACGAACGACGTCGGTAGATGTAAACTTCTGCATTGTTCTGGAATTTCGAGAAATATCTTTTTCAGTGAAGGACTGCCGTTGTCAATCGCCCAGTGGCTAGAGTATATCCCCTGACCCTGCCTATCGGACTTCCTGCCATTTACATCAATCTTTTGAGCCTCACCAGACTTGAAAATGACTTTTAAGCAGCCTAGCATAGCCCAGTCAGAGTATCATTTCAATCTGGCTATCCTAGCGTTGTAAGCAGCCTACCAATGTTGTGTTACATATGACATATGTAGCCAAGTAGGCTGCAGAAGATCGGTCTTCAAGATCGGTCCTGCCGGTACTCGGTGTTGAAGCCGTTTTACGAGAAAGGTCAATGATCTGGTGCTAATTGTTGATGAATCTTTGCCTCATTACTCTGTGCCTTAGCATGCGTTCGTACGTATCTGCTTGGCTATTGTTTTCCGGCTTCGAGTTGAACGATTAAGTACCCGCTATGTTCATACTTCGCATATCATTACCAACCCTATCAGTACGAGTCTTATTAAATAAGTTATTTTTGGTGTCTACAAGTCTCCAACCGGAATTATTTTCTGATCGACGCGGAAGCAACCTTACGAAGTACAGTACATGCTCGCTCAAATCCCCACAAGTACCGGGGAGGATATCCGGGGCTCGGACGTGGAGTTGAAGTAGTGATGTGGAGAGAACTTTTGTTATCATTGAAACCGGCCTCCTCCCCATATCGAGGCTGCTTTCGCTATACACGGACTAGTTGTAGGGCACAGCACAGCATGTTTGGTCCCAAAGACCAATCAGCCAGCCGAATACAGTTCATATCTCCGTTTCTTTCGCCGCCTCCATGTCAAGTTAATTAGGTCATAGTTTTCATCAAAATCGTGCGAGTGTAGATGTACAAGTTCTTGTCTCGACTCATTGAAGATTGAACGGTTGCAAAGAAAGAATGTTGTCTAACACAAAAATGTTCATTATATACTTGGAACCTGAATTTCCGAATTTGGTAGATTGAGATGAGCATAGGCTTGCGGCTCAACTTTCGTATTGGACGCCCCACGATGGCAGAATGTAACCTTACCTTGCCTGGATTTTCAGTCTTTGACAAGACCCCTTGGGCTTCCCCCTTCTTCCCTATCGCCGGGCCCGCTTAACCATAGTGGGCCGCGGGGAATTGTCCTTGACAACCATGTGTATCAAGTAGATTGCTGATTCGGCAAGAATTGCAAGGACTTCAAAGAAACTTACCTCGACGACGAACCTGTGTTTCATGGTCCTAGAAGCTGGCAGTACCCTTAATAGTTGCCCTCTCTGGCTTCGCCGAGTTTATAAGTATAATTGATATACGTGTCAGTTTTTCCTCTAGACAACAGTAAATCCAACTGGTTTATCTAACAGCCAGGGTGGTATTCTCCAGACCCCAATTATTCTATATTACGGAGTAGATATCCACAATTTCTGATAAGACATAAATAGACCACAACTATTGGGCTGATTTTTGGGTCGAGAAATCTTCACTTATCTTCCGCATGCGCAGCCAAGCCATCATCCGAACCAAACCATTGTGCTGGTTCTCTTCCTTTCACCAAATTCAACTCTCTGGAACTTAAAACCCTTAAATGGTTATACTGATATTTCCTTGCTGGGTAACGTAAAATGGGACTGTTTGTTAGTCTCGTGGCTATTGGCCTAGCTGCATTCCTCTTGCGTACACTTCATTCGATCCTTTTCTCCCCTCTAAGACATAATCCAGGGCTTTTTTGGGCACGATTTGCAGATCTCTGGAGGCTGATCGATCATTAAAATGCCACCCAAATCATCACTCAGCGACATTTGCATGGGAAACATGGACCAGCTGTTCGTATCGGTCCTAATGTTGTTAGTCTTAGCGATCCACACCTGATCAAGACTGTATATTCGACCCGTGGAAACTTCCTCAAGGTGAATCCAAACATGTTTGGTCTTCAAGTAAAATACCAAAGATACTGACAATAATTTTAGAGCGATTTCTACTCGGTGAATGCCGTTGTTCAGGATGGCCATACTATCCAGAATGTGTTTGGTACCAGAAGTAATGCTTTCCATGCAAAGTATATGAAGCCTATCCAGAAGCTTTATTCGATGAAAAATATCCTTGAAATGGAGGATGCAATTAGCAAGACCATCATTCTGTGTTGCGAACAACTGGAACTTCGATTTGTAAACGGAATGAACGCTGGGAAGACCTGTGATATTGCTGACTGGATTGCATACTGTGGGTTTTACGTAGTTATTAGCCCTTTAAATGGATGCTAACTTCTGCCTCAAGTGTCATGGGATGTAGTCGGAGAGATAACATTTAGCAAGGAAATGGACTTTCTGAAGTCTGGGGTGGATGTTCGAGATACGATTCTTACTGCGGAGTCGATTATGCACTACTTTGGTACTGTACGTGTTCTCGACATCATACTTTGTAGCCGTGTTAACAGTCCATCTCTGAATAGGTTGGACAAATGCCTGTTCTTGATACATGGCTAGGCAAAAATCCGTGGTCTCCGATCAAGTTCCGTACTTTCAACAACGTCGCAGGATATTGTGTTGAGCGTTTGATAGACCGTGTATCGACTTCCAATGAAAGCAAATCACCGCACGATTTTCTTAACAGCTTCATCGAAGCCAAAGCCGTAAATCCAGAAATAATCACCGATAATGAAGTAGTGGGATATCTTCTTCTCAATGTAGGCTTCCCACTGCCAAACGTCCAATTCAAGCGAGTAGATGCTAATCTAAGCGAAGATGCTGGCCGGAGCAGATATCACGGCAATTTCACAAAAAGCGATTGTATACCAAGTTCTCAAGAATCCCTCCGTACTTGCCAAGCTAGTCGCCGAAATCGACGCTGCCAATATCCCATTCCCTGCCACGTATGCCACCACTCAGAAACTACCATAGCTACAAGCTGTCATCAAAGAAGCACTTCGAATCCATCCACCAGTTGGTCAAACCCTAGAACGCATCGTCCCAGCACAAGGACTCGGTCTACCTGATGGAAGGGTGATCCCCTCCGGTACAATAGTAGGGATGAATCCCTGGGTAGTAACTCGTAACAAGGAAATCCACGGTGAAGACGTTGAAGTGTTCCGACCAGAAAGATGGCTGAAGAGTGAGGATGAGAGCGAGGATACTGCTGAAGCTAGATTGAAAATCTTGAAGGATGTAGATTTTATTTTTGGCGGGGGCAATAGGGTTTGTACGGGTAAGAACTTGGCTCTTACGGAAATGTCAAAGGTTACAGCTACTCTTTTTGGTCGATATGAGGTAGGTGGACTCTATTCTTTCTTTCATCTTTTTCTCAAGGACAATAAGCTCTAACTGCTAATAGATGGAACCCGTGAAGCAAGATTGGAAAGTGCATTATTGGTGGTTTGTTTTCACTGATAAAATCCGAATCAAGTTGAGCCGTCGGAATCTTTGAGTTATTGACGGACCAAAAAGTCAAGGAAAGTTGGACTCCCAATCGCAGAGGTTAAAATTCCGAGTGATTTAATTAGCAGTTTCATGAAATACTTACACGTTTAAGAAAAACCCTACTAAAAATAATTCAGAAGACTGTTTTTCCAATGTCTTTAGTCTTTGCCTAGAAGAGATATATTCCAGACCAAAAGAAAACACGTCTTAATTAACCCCCCAAAAAGTAAGAAAGTTGGGCGAAACTCTGGATACACCTAGTTTAGAATGACAAATTGTTCTAACAGCCTTGTACGACTAAGATCATTATGCGAGCCATTTAGGATAATTCAAATGAGTATATCTTTATTAATCTAAGTCATTTCGGACAATTAATTTTACTATTTTAGGAATTGGAGCATAATAGGTTCTTAGGGTGTGTACAGAGTTTCGCCAGACTGTCTTACCCTATGCTACTGTACGAAGTCAAGCCATGTGCCCACAAATCTCGACCGACTGCAAAAGTACATCTAATCTGCCTTGACACCCCCTTGGCCATGCTCGGGGCTGACGGCCTCTTCTGTAGCAGCAATGCTCCCATGCCATTGAAACAAAGAAATGGATCAAAAATGCAAGGACGTATCCAAGAGTCGCGCTCATGAATGCTAAACTATTTTCGATTGGCAATGTTATTTGACATTCCACGGATCTTGTGGCCGTACTTGAAGAAGACCATAGGAATTGGGATCATTGCAATGGCAGCAAACCCCAAAATACTTGTTGCCCAGTCTACCTTAAGGGTGTGGTACATAGCAGGCCCAAACAACGGAAATCCTGCCGCGAAGAAATTTCGGACAAAAGTGTTAGCACCGAGTGCACTGTTGGCGATTTGCAGATAGACGTCTATAAGGTAGTTGAGACATTGCACGAAAACCATGTACATCCCCATCCCCACCGGTATGCTTCCAATAACCATTCCTGACCAATGGGTATCAGGATGTGAGGTCCAGGCGAAGGTGAAGAGGCCTATCGGAAGGAGGCTTCCGCCAATTATCATTACAGGAAGTCTTTGCTCTGGAATAACGACACCTGGAAAGTATGAAAGTCAACATTGCTAACTATTTGAGATGATATAGATCGAGGAGAAAGAAAGACTGCTTTGGGAGAGAAAGATGTTTCAGCTCTTCTGAACTGATTCAAAAGAGGAAGAGGAAAATTTCAGCCACCACCACTTACCTTGGTTTATAATCGTAAGTCTTGTAAATCTGGTCTTAGTATAGATCACCACAATCGCGCATCCTAGGATAATTCCCAGGAACAATCCCAGAAATGGTAAGCCACTAATTTCCAGCGACCAGCCACGCACTTCGCGAAAGGCTATTGGATAAGAGACAAGAACCAGGTACAGAATACCGTAAATGAAGGATTGATATATGGTTATCAATAACAAAATCGGCTCTCTCAAAAGCATGACTAGATTCATATATTAGTTTGCTCTCAATATAAATTTTTGAATTTCTGCGTACTGAACGGGCGAACAAGGTAAACAGTTATAAGCGTTTTAAAGCCAGTTTGCTCGTTATCATAAACGCAATGAGCCTCAGGGTTGCCAGCCTTGCGAAGTGCTTTTGACTTGCGTCGCAGAATTGTAGGACCATGGGTTTCGGGAAGGAAGGCCAACATAACCAGAGAGCAGAACAAACCCATGATAGCGCTAAGCCAATGACACCACCTCCATCCGAGATAGCTTTCAACAATGAACCCACCCATAACGGGAGCAAGAAGTGGACTGCCGAAGATAGAGCCAATACAACCAGCCATAGCAACGCCTCGCTGGATTGGATTCCAAATATCGACTAGACCGCCCCCGAAAATAGCTAATGCCGACCCGCCAAAGACGCCGCAAAAGAATCTTCCTACCAAAATTGTCTCGATGTCTTTCCCGAGTGCAACTGGGAGGCAAAATGCGGTAAACAAGCACATTCCGATGGTTGCAGGTATTTTGCGACCGAAACGTTCAGACAATGGTCCCCAGACAGGGGTTCCAACCGTGTATCCCTACTTAAAAGTCAGTAAAAGAATGGGAAATACCGTTATTGAATCATGGTTGTAATGTAAAACGTACTACTAAAAACAAGCTGACTCCTAAAGTAGCCACCGATACACTGACATGGAACTCGGCTCGAATAGAAGAGTTCCCGCTACTGAAAATAGAACTAGCAATACAGGTTACTAGGTTTGCTAGCACCCAGATTGCGGTGATCATGAGTTTTTCCCCCATAGACCAGTTATAGGGATTAGATGTATCGTTGAGTTGAAAAGCCACGAGGTCTGGGTTTCGTATTGTCTCTCTGAGTGAGCCTTCTGGGCGTTCTTCGCTGTCGATGGGCAGAGTGACATCTTGGCTGGGTGCTCTGTTACTTGACTCATCCCGGATGGGCATAGTTTCTTCAAACGTTATGTTGGTCATGTTGAGGGTCTACGAGCAAAACATGAGGGAGATGTAAATGGCGATTTTTGGAGTGAATGTAATAACAAAATATCTTGGTAATGGTTGTAAAGATACCACAATCAAACGAACCACGACATGTTTTAAAGGACTTGAAATCGTTTGTAACTGAATCATTTTTTCTACACGATGGATTTATCCTCTCAACGGCATATATGTACATCTGACCTTTTGGGTTTACGATACCCACTTTTAGTCTTGGTACTCAACAATACTATTACCACTTGATTTGTGGTCCACTCTTGACAATGCATCAACCTACAACGGATTCTGGCTAACGAACCGTCCAGATGACAAGCATGCATGTGCTAGACATCGAAAAATAAGAAGAATGGATGATATAAAGGTCTACAGACACCTGCGACAGGAGAAACAATTAAAATGACTCTGCTTCTACTACAATTCTCTCCTCTCAACAATAAATCAACCACCCTCAATCATACCATTAAAGTCTCACGCTTCAAATCACTATCATGTCGTCAACTGAACTCCCAGAGAAAACCCACCGCGAAATTACGCGCTTCATCACCACACACGATGCCAATGTGAAAGCCACGTTCGAGACTGGTCTCGAAGAAAAAGTGCACTGGGAACGCACTAACATCGGTTGTGACCTCTTCCTCGCCTACACAACGCGCAAATTCCCAGCGCCTCTCTCCCACGATGAAGATCTCTCGGGTTACAGGGACCACCTAATCAATCGGCCACCGTTCATGATCCCAGGGGTGTAGTCCTACAATATGTCGACTATCACCCCGGTGGAGAGCCAGCATGGCATCGAACGGTCACGCTGGATTTCGGCGTCGCTAATGAAGGCGAGTTGGAGTTGGAGCTGGAGAGTGGGGAGAAGAGGTTGATTAAAGCGGGCGATGTGGCGGTGCAGAAAGGAACGAACCACTCGTGGAGAAATCCGAGTAAGACCGTGTTTGCGAGGGCCTTGTATTTTGCTATGAATGCGAGTCCTGTTATCGTTAATGGTGAGCCCTTGGAAGAGTCTTTGGGTGTGGTTGAGTGAAAATAGGCGGCAATACAACGCTAATCGGAGAGTAATTCCACTTATATATTTGCGTGGATATATAAAAATTGAATTTCAATGATATAATATCTAATACTCATACAAGATAGTAGATCTTGAGTATATGGACTCCTGAATTTATAAAAACAGACCTGGTTGCATATCTTTATATTCCTTAGACCAGTTTTATCCAACTGATTCTTGGAATCCTCCCAGTACCATGTCGTAAAAGATATTGAACGTAGAATACTCGAAAGGATATCGATGAATCGCGTCTAGTCTAAGGAGCCTCTCTACCCTAATTGTTTCTACCTATACTTAATGAAATCATCCTCGTGAGAATGGGTATGTAGTACTGTACAATGCAGTTTGATGAAGTAAGAGAGGCGGCGGGCATTACTCTGTACACACCTGAGTTATACAAAGAGTATTACCCTAAAGATCTTACACAACCAAAAGAATTATATGAATAGTTAAGAATAATTGTTACTTTTCATTTCTTATTGTACTAGGTGAAATGGGACAATTGGGGTACTGTGCCAGATTTTTAGTGTAATGACTTTTGATAGCGTGTGCAGAGCAGTGCCCGCCTCTCTTACATTAATTACACACAAGGATGAGATTAGAGGAACCTAAAGTTATATGTAGTCTCGGGCTTCCAGTGAACAAAACCTTAGACCATTTGTGTGCTTCCTGACACAATTATCAATATGTCAAAGCTGATGAAAGTCTCCATTTGACATGTGTAGATCACCATACTCGTTACCAAACTGCACAGGAAAGTCAAGAGCACTTAACTCGTCAAAACTGAAATCTGCAGGCATGGAATTGATGCTTGCCGGTATGTACTGCTCGAGTGAAACACTGCCTGACATCTGCGCCTCATCCATGTCATCTCCTGTTTGGGATCAACCCCGTTAAGCTATTGCTGCTCACGAAGGCGAAAGTATTTGCATTTTTCGTTGATAAATTACATCGGGGTGTTCCTGCAAAGGAAAGGGTCCCAGAATCACATCGTGTCTCCCACACGGAGCCTAAACTACTCTCGGTAAACTCGACTTCATTAGAACCGATGTGCTCATTCTGAAAACGAGGGTTGTTTGGTGAATTTTGAGGATAATTGTTGATGTGAGAAGGGTGTATTCAAAAAAGAAGTGGATGCTGCAGCGCCGCTTGGGCAAGACTTGGCTCCTTGGGCTCGGCCGCATTCAAGATTATGGTCAAGTTATCCGTATACCAAGCCAGTCCAAGATAAAGACGGTTATAGTAAGCTATTGGCGATTGATAGGTCGTCTTTACCGAGGCCAAGACACTGGAGCATTTCAAAAGTAGCTGAAGGCTGGAAGCGAGCTGAGGTGTTGTTGCACCAAATGACGAGCTGTACAGCTTGATAAATGCTACTACGGGGTAATTTCGAAATAGACTATTGAAGTTATTAGTGAAGTTTTCTATCCCGACGTGCTTGTTGTCGATGACCATCTTTATGTGGGATTCTGAGGATTGGATTACACCATGTACTTTGTGAAAGCAAATCACTGTAGCAACTGAGAGCAATTTAATACTATCAAAACCCCACAACGATTTAAGTACAAGGGTGTTACCAGAAAAGAAACGTCCTTAAGCCACATTTTACTCTCGTTGAAAATTACATACCGTGCAGCTAGACTCATTGAGCCAATCATAAACGCCGATCGGAATAGACCAAGAATAACCATTACTACTGCTCGGGCGTTATCGATACACAGCTGAACACTAGAGGGGATGCTGCTGTGTCTTAAGATAAGCACTTGAGCTATGTGGAAAGAATATTTAAGTTCGATTTGCAAGTACGACGCAGGCGAAGGGTCTGTAGCTAGTGATTGGCCAAGAATTTGGCCATAGTGAGAAGTCCAGTTCCGGAGTAGTCCAAACAGGGTACCGGTCATTTTGTGCAGGTTTTGATGAGCGGGAAGTCGCATAGCTTTTTGGGAATAGAGCGTTATGTAGATCTCCTCCCAGATTACCATCAAGTATATCTGAGCAAGTTTGAGTTTCCATAAACGACTTGAACGATTGGTATTAAGCAGATTCAAATCTGAATCAAAGAGGGAAAGATTGCAAGGATACCCAGTTAAGAAGGTTCGATGTTTGTCCATGATGTAGAGCGTCCAATAGATAGCTTCACGTTCACCACCAGGTTCAACTACAGTGCCGTCAAGAACATATGATTGTTGAAGGCCCATCGTCCGTGCAACATTACAGACTCGGTGGCATAATGCATCAGCAACGGACTGAGGAAAATGCTCCCGGGCAACAAAGGTCTAGCCACCTTTATTTTAGTAATATCCATTACCTTGAGTGAAAATGGTACGTACCGAAGTAATCAAAGCTTGCACACTGAGAATCGAAGGACTGCAAAAGGCATCCAAATTTCGAAATGCTCGAGTTGTGTTGCTCAGAAAGGATTTCAAAAGCTCCCTTTCCATTCCATTAATGGCGGCTGATTCGCCGGCAATTCGCAGCTGGGCGGTCGTTGCAAGTATGATAATGTTATTAAAGCACAAGCTTCTTGATTCGTTTCGGTCCTGTTCTGGTAAAGAATAATGCAAGTCAATAGACTCACGTAATTTGATTTCGTCACATATCGGATCGATCGAGTTAGCTTCTTTCAGAAAACAATCGAGTGATGCGTTCAAAAATACCATTGGGGGGCAGGCTACTACAGTTTGTGCTGCAAGTGGCTCTGCATGAAGATTATTGAACTCGCTGCTCATGACAATGGGCTCGCAGTTGTGGCTGAAAGGGAAATTCTCGTACTGGGTTTTCAACTTGGCTTTGAGCGATGGGCTTCTAGCAAGTAGCACTCCGATATCCAAGACGTTGTCAAACCTTGAAACCTTTTACTCATTGTCTTCGAGGAGGAAGTTCAACTGTTGCCGCGAAGATTCGAACAGGGATACACCAGATGTTGATCCAAAAAAACGCTCGTTTCCTTGGTTATCTACTACGTGACTCATGGGTCGTAATTCTTCTAGATATGATGTTGATCTTTCTGGTTTTCGTGTAGCTTTATTATAAAGTTTTAGGTAGATCCCTCTAGGAAATCGAGGCTAGATATATACAAAAATATCTAACACCCGCCGCGGGCTATCCTAGGGTATAAAACTATCCCTAGCGTGTATATTTTCGTATACTAACAGTAGGTACAAAACCTTAAATATTATACTAAAGATATAGTTCTAATAGAAATATATACTTACGAATATTATAATATAAAATCTACTTAATTCTCCTACTAATCCCCTATAGTATATATAACTATCTAACTATATAATAAGTAAGGTCTAAATAGCTTATCCTATCTAACTCTAACCTAATTATATAAATAATAAAAGACGTCCCCTAAGATATCTCTCTAAATAAAGAAATCCTACTATACTCTAATCTTCTTAATACTAAGAAGTCTCTCTAATAACCTCTATAAGCACTCTCTAAAGTTCCCTTCTTATCTATATTTACTAAAAAGAATCCTTATTTAATAATAAACTCTCTCTACTTTTATATATAAAGAACTCCTACTACTCTTATACCTTCTTTAATAAATCTATATATAAAGAACTACCCCCAACCATCACCTTTTTTCGTAGATTGAATTTTTTGTTCTAAAACGCTCAATCTCTCTTACTCTCGCTTAATAAGCTAAATTCCTTCCATGGAGACTCCTCCAAGGAGACCTCCGGCCTCGCCTACGCCCCTGAGAAGGGGCCTGGGAAGGGGGGGAGGACGCCCAATCCCCCCCCTCCCAAATATACAGCAACACTTCATCTCAGCAACTGCTAAAGCCCTAGAACGTGGTACAACAGGCCGANGGGGGGGAGGACGCCCAATCCCCCCCCTCCCAAATATACAGCAACACTTCATCTCAGCAACTGCTAAAGCCCTAGAACGTGGTACAACAGGCCGAATCTTCTTTGGAGGCACCGCAGAAGCAGTAGACCACCACTTGAGCACTGCCCTTGATAGAGCCCCCCGGACCTCTTGCCCTACCTCAGGGCCTTCTGTACGCAGATCGCTGACCTTAGCCTGGCCTTCCACAGAGCATATACCTCAGAGGAGCCCTCCCCACTACCCTTGGCCCTAGGAGCCCCCTCTGCCACGCATGGTNCCCCCCCGGACCTCTTGCCCTACCTCAGGGCCTTCTGTACGCAGATCGCTGACCTTAGCCTGGCCTTCCACAGAGCATATACCTCAGAGGAGCCCTCCCCACTACCCTTGGCCCTAGGAGCCCCCCCGAACCTCTTGCCCTACCTCAGGGCCTTCTGTACGCAGATCGCTGACCTTAGCCTGGCCTTCCACAGAGCATATACCTCAAAGGAGCCCTCCCCACTACCCTTGGCCCTAGGAGCCCCCTCTGCCACGCATGGTGGCGGCCCTGCGCCCTCTCCGACTCCCTCCCCCCCTCTAGCTCCTGCTGGAAAATTCTCCTACGCACGGACTGTAATGGATGCCTTAGTGCCTGAAAATATAGCACCAACAACACAACCTCCTCCTCTGCCTCCTGTTACCTCAAAGCCTCGAAAGAATAAGGGTCCCTCTACCAAATCTGACCTCAGGGTCTTTATCCGACTTCCCCTCGACTCTCCTGAGAGGGAACACTCTGCTCTAGCTATCTTTCTTGCCCTCTGCGACCCAAAAATAGGCTGTAAAGAGCTTGTACAAGAGGTACTTACAGTTAATACTGGATTTGCCATTGTACCTAAAAACAAAGCAGCCCTGGATACTCTTTTATCAACAANCCAAAAATAGGCTGTAAAGAGCTTGTACAAGAGGTACTTACAGTTAATACTGGATTTGCCATTGTACCTAAAAACAAAGCAGCCCTGGATACTCTTTTATCAACAAAGAGAGCATTTATCCAAACCCTGTTCTCTACAGCTAAACTAGAGACCTCCCAAGACTGGGCAGTGTTCCGCCTATCAGGGATCCCTAGAAGCACTGAAACTGTCGAAATCAATGAGAAAGGAGCAATTATATCAACTCTCTCCTCTACTACAGCTCAAGTAGTAGCTACAGCAATAGAAGAGCGAACCGGAGTAGTGCCTAC
>CAJVRM010000398.1:0-18340 GCA_911693285.1 Hymenoscyphus albidus | reverse complement strand
GTTCGTGGATGGTGGGGGGGCGTGAAAACCCGCGCTTAGTCAGCTCTAAACTGACGCCGGGGCGTCAGTGTATTGGGACCCTACTTCCTTGATATGAGCTTTCAAAACATATCCTATTCTCTATTCCGGTTCCGTACAACCTCTTCTTCCAGTCCTCCTTGCCACTTATGCCATCTCACCATCGTTCCGGAAAACGGCTCGCGTCATCGCTATCACGACAGGTATTCATCACGTGTCTATTTCTCCTTTTCACCTGCACTTGCAACTCGAGTGGAGAACTAGAGGAAGATGTTGGACGCGGTTGGGATGGAGTGCGGGAGGGAACTGTGCCAGCTGTGGTATATTGTTTGAATGAAGCACTGAGACCGCTGGTTGAGGCGACGAAAATGTGTGCGTTGGGAGGGGATGTTGATTTAATTGCCCTTGATGGCTATGAACAAGGGGTGAAGTTCATGGCTATTGATAGTTGGTCGTCGGCATGGAGCCATCGACCAGTTTGTCTTGATGATGGAGGAGAGATCGTGAACGAGGAGGTCGGACTTGAGGGGGAGGGGGAGGAGAGGCTTTGTGTTTACACCAAAGCGGGGTTCAATCGCGGACGAGGGGTATCGATTGTTACCACCCCCTCCGTCGCCCAGAAATTCTCTTCGTTACCTGCCTGCCGTGCTCCGATGGCCGAAAAGGGCAAGGGAGAGAATGGCGACGTGGAAGATTCTGCGATTTGGTACACGAAAAGTTTGCCTGGCAAGGGTATAGGTATGTTAGCGAAGAAAAATCTTGAACGGGGCGATTTGATTCTGGAGTCGAATCCTGTTTTGATCGTTAACTCTGCAAAGACGTTGGGGAGGAAGGCTGGGGAGGAGATACTTGGGCGAGCGGTTGAGCAGCTGGGGGTTGAGACTAGGAATGCGTATTTGAGGCTTTCGAGAGGACTGGGGGATGAGAATGTGAAAATGCAGGATATTCTGAAGTGGGTTATCTCCTCGGATATTGTGTGGAATTGTTGTCGTGTTGGTGTAGTGTTGTGGTTTAGGATGTTGTTCTGAGACTGGCTTGATAGCCAAGAACATATGCTGATTCGTCTGTCTGGTTTGGTAGATCAAATACGTTTGAGGTTCGAGTTGGCTGGTTGATGCATCTCGCTATTTTCTTGGAGCCAGCGAGGTTGAATCATGATTGTGCACCGAAGTAAGACCTCATTTGGAGATAGTGGATTCTGGCTGACTTTAGAAGTGCGCAATATTATGTCGATTCGGAGACTTTGACACTTTATGTCCAGGCTGTAAGACCTATTGCTGAAGATGAGGAGATTACCATTTCTTGTAAGTCTTCAGTTGTTGTATAGGGGTTGTTCTGGGTTCGAGCCTGAATCGTTGATTATTTGACTCGAATATCTCCTCCTATTGTTAAGGTTGCCGAGCTGTTATAAACCCCTATTCCCCACGGTCTCTCTTCATCGCCTTCGATCTTCTTCTTACCATTTACAGACACAAGCCCGTTCCAAAAAGCAGCAGCCAGACAAGAACACCTCCACCAAGCATTCCACTTCACCTGCAGCTGTAATCTCTGCACGACAAGCCAAGAATCAGACAAATCTCTCACAGAGATCAACGAGATCCAAGAACGTCTCGGAGACTGGGATTCTGACACGCCCGTCCAGCCCGATGAAGCGCAACGTCTGATTGAACTTTATCAAAAGTTGAACCTGCATGCCTTCCTAGACATGCCATTTGGATTCGCTTCTTTGATGTATAACTCTTTTGGGAAGGAGAAGAAAGCAGTTAGATACGCTCGTATGGCTGCTGAAGCGGCGGAGAAGAGGTATGGACCCTCCGCGGCGGATTTTGGGATGTGGCAGAGAATCATTGGGTTTCCTAAAGGGCATTGGAGTTGGAGGTACCGGGTGGATCGGTGATTGTAAGAGGATACGATGCCATTTCATGTATGATCACGGTATTCGAAACGATATCTGACTGCAATCAAAATAAGCTGTCCGCCCACGAAGGAGTAGGACTTGGGGTAGAAGGGTATCGTTCATGGTAGCATGGCAGGCAAGTCCAAGGCACAGTAAACCATATCCTGGGCACACACAGAATATGTTATTTGGCCAAGTTTAGCACAGCTAAATTAGAACAGAAGACTTGCAAGAAGACTGTAATTAAGAGAGATGTGTCAAGCTCAACCTTTTGTGTGATTGAATTTGATTCACTGGGTTGTTCTACGTCTCTGACCAATAAAATCCAACTAAAGCTTGTTTGATATACGTGGAAAAAAACGACGTCTGATTTTCTTACTATGCCTATTATAATTACAGTCGCACTGATTACATTTCTTGTGAGTTCTATAGAAAGACTTTCATTGGTTTTAGAGGTTCCTTTATTCTTCCTAATTAGTTTGGAGGGACTATAGGCGCTATAACTTGTTAAATTGTGTAGCCTCTTCCTTTATACTAGATTCTCTTCTTTCTAAGGTACGCTTGTATCTTTGAGATTATGGTAACACAACTTAATGTCTTCACTGCCTCGAGAACTTGAAAGCCTTTTATTATCGTGAAAATACAAACCAAATATTCTCCAAATAGATACAAGTCACTTTTCCATGATCCTGGACCTTTATATCTACCATATCCCGCTAATTCTGATCGCACTATAAAACATATTCGGCTTCTTACTCCTGGCAATTACCTCCACTTAACCGCAGGTAACAGCATCTCTATATGACCACAACTTAACTTTATTCGACCGTAAAATTGACATAATATCAAACAATCAACGTGGATATTTCACACCATCGCCACTAACCAAGAATGAAAAAACTGCTGCCTAGCGTCGATCTAATATGTGATACGAGGGTTGAATATCCCAACTGATGTGGTACAATCTATTTTGTTTGAGTAAGACAATCAAAGTCGCGTAGCTTCATTTGAGGAGGATACAGCCAATTTGTTACGGCAAAGTGATTTTTGGGGGCATATTAGCCAACAACCGAGTTAATATGGCCAGTGTGCATGACCCCGGTGTCGCCGTAGGCTCTTGATGTGAAAAAAAAAATGTGACAATCCTTTGGACGTAAACCATTTCTAAATTTGAAAAGGATGCGGGTTATATAAGTCGCTTCAAAATCCTGCTTACAATCTTTGCCCGTCCTCGTTAAGAATTCGTTGAGAAAGACATACATTGTTTACTAGCCAGAACGTCCCACGAACATCGCACTTCATTTTCCCTCAAGCAATATCACATCAAAACCCAAAGCCCATAAGATACGCCACACTCAAGATGCACCCCATACTCGCCTCCCTTACTATCTTCCTCCTCCATCTCTCCCTCTCCAGATCTGCCCCTACAGATTCCGCATCAACCATGTCCGCAGCCCCCGCTGAGGCCAACGCCCATCTAATAAGCATGTCATACTCCGGCTCAGGCTGTCCTCAAGGCAGCGCATCCAACGCATACGATTCATCACTTAACACAAACCGATTTTTCTTTCCGGGGATCTCCGCCAAAATCGGACCCAACGTGCCTCAAGACCAAAAGACTGAGAACTGCGAGGTCCAGCTGTCGATTGCGACAGCTGCTGGGTGGAGATTTGCAGTCAAGGGGAAGAATGATGATAGTACTGTGCTGAAGACGAGAGTTGATTTGAATGGTGATGCGACGGGAAGTTTGCTCAGTACATTTTATATTGCGGGGGCTGATTCGGTGAGTTATTCTGCTTTCTACACTCTAGATTTCAGTCGGAATATTTGTTTATAAGTGTATAGGCGACTGTGCGATACGATTATACAGGTCCACGAAGTGGCGATTTGGCAGTCTCTGATCCAGCTCCTGGCCCAGCATATCCTCGTTCTTCCTGTGGAGGTGGAATTCTGGTCGTCAACCATCGAGTGGCTCTTTCAGGAGGGAGCTCGGCTGCTGGAAGCATGGAGCTTTATGGTGATGCTGGTGGGAGACCGAATAGTAACTTTATTCCGTGGGGTGCTTTGGCTTGGGAGCGATGTTAGATTAAGGCGTGGGAGGCCATTGTATCGGGGTATCGACCAAAAGTGTAGACATTGGAGTTTTTGGGGGGTTTCACAGGGGTATTCAATGCTGTGAATGACTGGGCTGTGTTATAATAGTTGCGAAATGCAGAAAAAATTGGTGGTCTGTCGGAAGACAAGAAAAGTGGCAGAATCCTTACCTGTTTTGACAGTCAGTGTAACTTAAGCCTTTCTACTTGATATTTCTAGTTATGTCGACTTAATACAAACAGTCAACTCAAATTCCAAGATAATCAAGGCCATTGTTCTACAATTTTGAACATTTAAAAACTTCACAAATCAACTTGGACTAAAGAAAGAATAAGAACCTCTCTCTACCACTTGTCGTGTTCACTGCGAACTAATGTACCAGGAGGCAGAAATTTATTCTTCCTAACAGAGTTCCGCCTTTGCATGGACGACAGAAGTCATGATGGATCCCATCCCCAGCACTCCCTCTGCCTATCACTGGCTCTCAAACTCTGCCACCCCACATGTGCCTCGGTTATCTCGAGTATATGCAAAAATGCTTTCTGCTCATCAAGCTCTGCAAATCTTTCTCCACCTGTAATTGAAACCAGTCAACATTCCAACAGTCTTTGATAAAACACATACGCGATGGACGGGAAGTAGCGTACACATAGAAACAGCTGCGCCAGCGGCGAATAAACAAGGGGTAAAATGACGGTTTGAAGTCGCAATGCCGCAAATTCTTAGGACTTGTTCTTTTATCTCGATCTGGGTTCTCGTGTCAGCTGTATTTGAGCACAAGGGGACAGGAAAGCTTGCGTCTCTTTTCTTCAGTATCTTGATACGTTCTGGGCCAAGTGGTGGTATTGCCGGGTCTTGAGCTAACAGCAAAATTCTCGACATAGCAACGAACTGATGCCCGGCCACTAAACATTTCAGCTCATGTATACTAAGTAGGAACTGCAAATTATATACCATGACAGTCATTCGCAAACAAGACTTCTGGAAAAACCATTCCATTCTCTGGATCTGCTTGTTCCTCATACAATGGTGTAAAGCTTGGTGGGATAGCTGCCTCCCACATCCGTAGATAGTCAAAAAGCTCGTTCAATCGCTCCAAAGTCTTACACGGGCCATTGCAGTATGTTAGCACATCAGCAATGTGAGCGAGGATTCGATGTGTCCAAGTCCAGTCGTCGGTTTCGCTTAATGATCTATCAACCGAACCGTACTGCACGAACTGTGAGGGTTGTCGATTCATCATGATGGCAATGTGAATCTCTTGCCGGAGCTCAATTATTGATGTGGCGTAACGAAGACTAGTATTTGGGGCCGTGGATGGATGTGTGCGGGTTCGTTGGCGGGCATCTACAAGCATGTGGGAACCTAGAACGTGTTGTTCTGTTTCAGGCTGGTCCTTTACTAAATATTATCAGCTAATCGTCACGGAATGGCTTTCTTTTTTACCAGTCATTTCGTCTAACAGACGAAGTATTACTGTAGCAGCAAACAGTGTTTCGTCAAGCAGAATATCAGGATCCTCGAGAGTTGGAATCAGTATATTGAGACATTCTTGATGATATTTATCCGGTATGTAACGATCGTAGTTCTGAACCAGACTGAGATGTTTCAATGAGATAGCCAGGATGGCGTAGTACAGGGCGGGTGAAGTAGCAGCAGCTTGGATAACGACAGTCGAGAAGTGTCTATACTGAGCTAGGTAGTCGAACTGTTGTAAGGACTTAATTGCAGGTCTCGAAGTGGGAATTTCTAGGAAAAGATACCCATACTGATAGCTCAGTGGCAAAATATTGCATTAATTTTGACTCGGCTTTTGTACCTGGCCAAAGGACAGTTTTGGGCTTCTTTGGCGATGTAACAGATAAATGGGAGCATTCATGTGGAGACAAGACGATCGACACAGGCGCTGCCACTTCCCTTGATAGCTGATCTGGAGATTGCACCGTTGGATAACTGGGAGCGTCCTCACTAGATGATAAGTTTTCGAAAGAAATCTCGCCGGTTTCGCTTGACAGGCAAGGTGCGGTTGTTTCTAAAGTGATATAAGATTCATGGACCCTCTCTTTAACGAATTGGACTGAGACCGTTAGACTGATCGAAGACATGGACTTGATAAACATACGTGATGATGGCAAGTCTACCCAGACCTGCTTGTCATCAAATAACATTGAACATTGCTTTCCTTGCGGCTGCACCGAAGGATTCTCCTCATGTCGGAAAACATACTTGATGGCTTCTACACAACACCGAGATGCCACTGAGCAAGGCCTACAGGGGAAATTGAAGTCACCTAGACATTACGTGTCAATTATTGAAAAATGGGATGGGATTGTACACAAGACTTACACTTCAGGTGTCTACGCTGGCATTCATCGCTAAGAGTAGTCAGCTGGTGCTGTTTCCACGCTCCTACGAAGGCGCATACCAGGCACGTCTATACTTCGGCATTGGCTTGCTTCCAAGCCAGCGGAATCTGGAATTGGGCCTTGATTGTATACTTCATGAAATTGTCGAAGCATCATCTACCTATTGTCTTCTCAAAACAGAGTGACCGCGTCGTCCTGTTTGGTTTAGAGTTTGAGTTCGTATCCATACCGGCATCAACCCAACGGGGAAGATTTCCATGTTCAGCCCCCATGTCGGTGGTAGTGGGGAACTAGCCGAATTAGGGAATTTTCTCCATCCAGAACCATCACATGTTGGCGACCCCTACAAAACAACTCTCTCCTAGTCGCGGGAACTATGTCTGTTTTGCTTTATGGCTTGAAATCATGGAGACGGGGAAACTTCCCCAGACTGGCCAGTGCTGTTTGCCCCACCGGGATGCTGTGTCTATCGACATAATACGACGGCGGAGTTAGTGACTGACGGGTGGTCTAATCTGCTGCTGAGGTCATGTATATAAAAGCCACTTTTTACTTTTTGTCGGTTGTTTCTCAAGATATCCCATCACTCATCTTGTATCTTTACTCCTCACCTCAACATTTCATTATGGCGCCATCCGTAATCGACGTAACAATGCAGAGCTCCCAGCCTAGCGATGCCATCAAAAAGGCACCGGGTAAAGCCATCTTGCCAGACTACATCGTGCCACTACGTCCAACCCCAGCCGATACTCCCATGTCAGAAATCCGTCGGAGGTACGAGGAAGATGGCTATGTATGGATGAAAGGTCTTCTGCCCACAGCCGACGTTTGGCAAACCCGAAAAACCTACTTTGAATTTACTGGCCCAACTGGCCTCATAAAAGAAGGAACTGACCCCAAAGACGGAATATACTGCGGGGGAGACTGGCGAAATGTAAGCCACCCCAGAAACCCCATACCATCCCCCTTTTGACATACCCTTTAGTGGGTAGCCCCCGGACCGTTCCGAGAAAGTCTCAAGCTTCAGAACTCAAATCTGGAGTATCAGAAGCGAATGGTCGAAGCCCACGCCGCACCATGGTACATGGCATTCGCCAGTCACCCAGTCCTACTAAACTTCATCAAAGACTTCACCGGCTGGGAAAAGACAACACCTTTGAAACGTTCCATCTTTCGACCAAACGTGAAAGGAGGAGAGCCAACCGGCATCCATTATGACCAAATTTTCCTCCGCGGCGGACCACCTACAGCCCTCACAGCCTGGGTTCCACTTGGAGACTGCGCCATAAACGGTGGTGGTCTGATGTATCTCAATGACTCCGTCTCAATTGGCGAGAAAATTGAGGAGGACTTTGCAGAAGCAGCAAAGGACTTTACAGATGAGCAGCGAATCTCTGCTTTCAACGCGCATATGATGAGTGGTGGCTTTCTCAGCAAAGACCTACGCGAATTTTCAAAGAAATGGGGAAGGAAGTGGTTGGCTGCAGATTACGAGGCGGGAGATGTGGTTTTCCACAAGGCATTCAATATTCATGCTAGTGCCGTCAACGAGTCGGACGTCATTCGACTGGCTACAGATTTGAGATACGTTGAGACTGAGAAGGCATTTGATGAGAGATGGATGGAGAACTGGAAGGTAAGTTGATACCTGCTCATGCCGGCGTAATACTTGCTAACCATGACAGCCTGATGATAATCTTTAAGATGGCTAGGATAAGACGAGAGTAACCTGGTAAAGTTCATACAACATGGAATAATTCGGTCTTTTGATGTTGCGATATATGGATGAACATGGCTTCATTTTGTTTGGTTCTAGATTTTAGGAAGAGCAATAAGTCAAAGACAGCACGTGCATCTGAAACCATTGGTCGTGTTCTCTATCTACACGCTTTTTTTTTGTTTAGTTTCTACATGATCGTTCCTACAAGAAAATACTTGAACCTTTGATCGAATTTTATATCAGATAATGTTTCCTGCTAATAGACCTGACGGAAGACACAGAAACTTTTGCTTGGTTTACAAGGGAGAAAGCCTAATTCGATGTTCATTTGATAAATGATCGGACTCGTGAAGTTATAGAGCCAAGCGTAGGAAGCCAGTGGGACAATCAGAAAAGGTCCTATGAAGTTTCTTGTGTTCCTTTTCGCCCC
The DNA here is from genome assembly GCA_911693285.1 of Hymenoscyphus albidus. Taxonomy (NCBI): domain Eukaryota; kingdom Fungi; phylum Ascomycota; class Leotiomycetes; order Helotiales; family Helotiaceae; genus Hymenoscyphus; species Hymenoscyphus albidus. Next base: position 9,815 of record CAJVRM010000398.1, on the reverse strand, counting down.
AGGCACAATCACTCCTTAGTCTATCAGATAGTTGAGAGACTCCGAACCCTCCTAACAAGAAAAGTGGCTGTGATTCCTTTACTATTGGCGTAACTTGGTTCAGAATATTTGGTTACTTTAGTTCACTAGAACAATCAAACTAGTTGACTTAAACCCCTTGAATAATAATAGTGATTGCCCTAATATATTTAGTGTATTCAAATAATTTAGACCAACTTAGGTTAATGGATAGAAAATAGCCCTCCAATATGGTGACTTTCTCTCACACCATCGGCCTGGTTGAACTTGGCACTTTTCTCAAGTTCAAAGAAAAATGACGTGTTGTCTTCTATTAACCGATTAAGATGTCACCCAAAGTTTCTTATAACCAATTCGAGCCTATATCACAAGACGCGGTACTGCAACTATCCCGAGAACCTGAATCCCGGATGATCGTCTCCAAGATTTTGTACCTCCGCTTCGCTTAGTCTCAGCCGATCGTTCCTCTCCCCTCTCTCCCTCTTCCCATTCTCCCACCTTACCCCAAAATGAAACACCGTACACGCAACTCCACAAACCAAAACCATACCAAGAGCAGACCCATACCCTGTTTTGAATCCTGGGCCCTCATTCTGAATAAAAATGAAACTTCCGATAATGCCAGAGATGTCGCCAAATCCTATCTGCATCGCCGTTCCGAAGGCTCGTTTATAGTGTGCTCCGAGGTTGTTCGAGAGCCAGACTATGACGAGAGGTTGAGTTCTATCTTCGTAAGCCATATTGTCAGTCATCGCTAGTTCTTTTTTTGGTCCACTCACATGTAGGTTCCTGTTGCAACAAAGAAGGTTGCGAGGTACTTGACCCTGTTAGAGAGAGCATGGGATGTACCGGGTTGGCCCTGAGCGAGGAGATGATATAGCCTATGCCGGCGATAAGAATGCCAATCATAGTGAAGGTATAGCGGTGCCTGAAGGGGTTGTGTTAGTTTCTGTAAGATGAAGGAGGAATGACATATATGAGTTACTTCAAGCGATCTGAGAGCCAGGCTACGGATAGTGTTACGACGGCACAAACGGCGTAAACGGGGACTGTGTGGAGTTGTGCCTATCCCGGTTTGTAGCCGAAGCCATTAATGATCGTGGGTAGAAAGAAGGAAATGGAAAATCCAGAGGTTGATATTCCGAGGTACATTAATACTCTGTCTCTGTCAGCGTAATCAGACTAGAAGGAAGGAAGTTTCATACCCAGCCCAGATCTTCCAATCCTTCATGATACGGTTGAAGCTATGTTTGTCTAGCCGATCCATTCGCGCAAATTCGTTTCCCCTGTCTTCGTCGAGACGTCTTGAAAGTAAGAGCTTTTCTTCTGCAGTCAAGAAAGCTGCAGTTTCGGGCCAATCAACGATGAAACATTTGGCGAGGATAGCATATGCTATGGTTGCCAGGCCTTCAATGATGAAGATCCTGGTAAGAATATTAGAAGATAGTTCCCATGAGAGGTTTCCTACTGTACCATCTCCAGCCCGAATAACCTCCATATCCGTCGAGTTTAACCAAAGCAAAAGCCAGTAGACCATAAAACCCCCCAGCAACAAATCCCGAGCAGAAGAAAAACGCAAACCTCTTTTGCAGCTCCATTCTCTTATAATAGAAGCTTATCAAGTATACGCAACCTACGAAAATCATTATCTAAGTTAATACGTAGAGGGAAAATGATAATTACCCGGGAAGGTACCAGCTTCGAAGATCCCAAGAACAAATCGACAGATAACCAGCCCAGCATAGTTGGTAACAAACCCTTGGCACATCGCGGCGATACCTAGGCTACATCAGCATATGGAGCGAAAAGCACAAAAGTATCTGTTGTGCTGGGTCTACTTTCTCTTTTGCTCCACTTCCTGATTTGATCCACTTATAGCTCTGCTGCCTAAATGCTTCATGTCTGCCTAAACCTTACACTCTTTATATAAACACCTTAGATAGCTACCTTTTACAAGGCAATCAATTCTCCATGACCTTCAGTACCCAATACCCTTTCAACCCAATATAAGACTATATAACTTTATTCATAATAGTTTGCGCAAGTTCCTTCTATAAATTTTATTTGTTTTTTATTAGTATAAAGAGTCTCTTCCGTTGTAACATTTCTATAATACCGCTAGCATTTTCTTTTATGCCCTCTAAATTCTTCCTACAACTCCGAAGCCTCCTTAAGTATCCTCTAGATCGTTGCCCATTACCGTTTCTGTTCACAGATGTACAATTTAGCTCGTTCCAGAACACTATGGGGGAAATTAAATGGAGAGGATAAAACCTGAGCGCAAAAGGTTGCTAGAAAGAATGGTTGGGGTGCGGAGGAGTGCGGGGATTGATAATATAATGAGAAAACTGAAAATAGAAACAGGGCTACCAAATCTTGTGAAAGAATAGATTTGGAAATGAAGATGATGTACAATACATAAAATTGTGTATTATTCATTGCTTGAAGCATGTATTACCAGCATTCATGCAGCCTTCTTCGCTTACTTTCCCTAACCTTTGTAGGCGGTTAAGAGTAGCGTATGCGCCAAACTTTCTCAATCGTGTACTGTAGCTCGAAACCCTTCGAAGTAGGACGAATTCTTCCACGTAAAGTGTGCCTTGATAAACATTTGTTAGGAAGTACTATAGAGAGCTTACCAATTTACCTGAAATATATTTAGAGAAAGCCCCGTAACGTTGATTAACTGGACAGATTGGGCCCAGAACAATTCAGCCATCCTAGCTATCCGTAATTTTGCTAACCGTGTGTCCTAAAATGACCATTATTCCTCGTACGGAATCTAGTACAAATACCCCTTGTGGACAATAATATTAGTGGAAAATCCGTCCCTACTAGCGTAACATGATCTGAATATTTATTGTTTTAGTTATTCGTACGAGTCAAATCAATCCACCAAGAGCCTGGAGGTATGATAAGTAATTGCCCACTAATACGTTAGATATTGGGATCTTTTCAATCAAAGTACGCCACTAGAAAGAAGAACCCCCACCACTTTCCTTGTCCACCAGGAGACGAGCATTCAAGCGAGAAGGGGGGATTATGCTAAGAAGTGATGCGACACATTGTATTAACAATTACCAAAATTATGAATTACATCTATACATCATGTCCGCAAGTTCCGGTGTGTGAGTCCTGTCCCTCAAGTCCCTCACCACTAGTCCACTGAATCGGCATCTCTCCAATGCGGCCAATATTTGACGACTCAGCAGCCTTAGGAAGAAGAGTCGCTCCATCAATCGCCAAATTCGCCAGCACATGTGCTGCAGTCTTAGCATTGATGGTAATGACAGTAGCGTTTGGGTTTTCGAAATTATCGCAAGCCCGGTGGTAACAAGGGTCTTGTTCTACGCCTGTTCCGGTAAAAAGACCACCAATTGGCTTCTTGAGGTTTTCCATGAAACTGACGTAATCACTACCACCGCTGAAAATTGCTGGTGTAACGTTGAGTCCTTTGCTTGTCAAGTCATCGACGAACATCTTCTCGATCACATCACTTCCAGCTGGGCCAGCGAGTCCGTGGGATGATCCGTCCCCGTCGAAAACTCCGAAGAATCCTTTGGAAACCATGTCAAAGTTTAGGTATGCAAGGAGGTTGGTCACATTGGTGGCATCAAGTTGAGCAGTGTAGTAACGAGAACCAACAAGGCCGTTCTCCTCTGCGGCCCACCATCCAGCACGGACTTTGTTCTTGGTTTGATAGGAGTTGAGAGCGGTGAAGAGCTCCAAAATCAAACTGGTTCCACTGCCATCGTCGTTGATTCCAGGTCCAGCTTGAACCTATGAAAAGTCAATTTTCAACTTCGATTATCAGGCAAGGAGTGATCATTCTTACACTGTCCAAATGAGCCCCAATCATGATGACATTGTTGGGGTCTCCGCCCTTGGTCTCTGCGATAACATTCCTTGTGATCTTGTTCTCGATGAGCTGAGTCTGTTGGAAAGACGCAATTATTGTCTCGTTAGCCGAGAGCCTTTGCACAAGTGCAAGTCCGTCAGAACGGTTGATGAATCCGCCAGGAACGAATTGCGCTGGGTTTGGAGCCGACAAGGTACCACCAGTGACACTGGCATTCACGTTGTTATAGATTATCACTGCGGCAGCACCTGCGGCAGCTGCTGGGAGAAGACGACCCGCAAGAGTTCCTCCAGTTGGGCAGGTACCTCTTTCGACAAGAACAATCTTTCCTGTGACGTTGAGTCCAGAATACCCTTCCACGGTACAGCCGACATCACCAGTTGGACCATGGGCAAGTGGCAGAGTCAGCCCTTCTGCACTGGTAGATGGCGAGTAAGTCAATCCGATGACGGGAATGCTCTCACCACCAGCTGCGAAAGAAATTGAAGCAACCTGGGTGAAAAGACCTGGAACGTCCTGGAGAAAGAAAGTCGTTGTTTCAGACAATTTCTCTAGACGTTCAACGATGAAATCGACAGATGCATCGTAACCTGGGAAACCAAAAGCTCGGTTGCCACCATTCGCGTAGGCAATATCTTCAAGTCTCTTGAGGCTTCCCATCAATCTAATATTGTTAGCAGGTAATGGAGTGCATCGGGTGCCATCAAGTTTGCATACCCCTCCTCGGTAATATCATTCTGAAGTCTCTCCGAAGTGACAAATTCGGGCTCAGAAGGAGGTGTTGCAACTGCCGAGACGGACAGGCATGCTGCGCCCAAGGAGAAGGATTGAATGAACTTCATCTTGTTGGTAGAAGGACGTGTGGTTTAGAAAACATTTTCGAGTCGAGAAGTTGGGATTATATATAAAAGAGTGTGTGTGTTGTGTGCTCATTGAGGGACAAATGTCCATGATAGGCAGCTCATCGCAAATACAACACTCTTCAATGCCAATTCTCTTATGACCTTCTGGAAAAGTATTAAGGTTGCGGGGTGGAGCATAAACAAGAAGGATAAAAGCCCTGGATGGCATTTAAATATCTTGGCAGCCTATAGCCAAGCTTTCTTGGCTTTGGGAAAGGCCTTCGTGCAGGCTGTATTCTGGCGCCATAGGGCCAATGAAAATGTCATTTACAGTACTTCGTAGAAAAATAAAGTGATATTCTGCGATATTAATTGTTTGAACCAGGAGTTACAAATTCATATCATAACGGTGGATTCCTCCAATGGTATCTCGAGTTGGCTGGATTGCCCTAAAGGTGGAATATTATATCGCCACGTGATTTCATATGTACAGTACAGTATCTGGTGGTATCAAAGAAAGAAGATTCCGGTAATCCGGATATGATCTTCATCTCTTAATGCAAATCCTTATCCACAAAACAATGCTTGAGTCAAAAATGTCTTACAGTGTACTCAAGTCAACTTACTGATTGAGAAATAAACAAAGTCTTTCTTATCTAGGATATTCTTCGTCATGGTTGATGTATCGGAAAGACCGAATTCAAGATAGTGAGAATGGAAAGTATTCAGAAAATGCTATTGGTTCTGTGAACCTACACGTACCCCGAGGCTCGAGCTTTCTCAGTTGATGCAATTTATGACCCAACTTCAGTATCTTGCTCAACAATATACTGGTTTCAGAAGCCAGTGAGGGTGTAGTCTACCAATGTTTTGATCCCACCTGATCGAAATATTTGAATTCCTTGTATTAAATTGTTTTAAGTTCTCGCAAGATCTTTGGCTCGGATGATCATGTTTGTCCTGTGTTCGTTTCGTGGAAGTCTTTAAGAAAGTTTTCTTATCCTGTCGGCCAAAGTGGCGAGAAAAGCCCTCGCCCCTTGCAGGGGTGGTTCTCGTCCTCTTCGAGCGGTCGACTGCATGATCATTCTCACGTAGAGAATAGCTTTCTGGGACCGAGTGTTTCTTGGTGGTTTTTAATAACTCGAACCCATTGTTGTATTCATTCTTCCTTGATTAGCTCGGCTTTACGGTATTGGAACTGATTTAGGTGGTTGCCCGTCGCCACGGAGTTCAAGGGTATATTTGAAATGCTGAAAGGATTGCCAGAAGTGGCCTCCTATAACATACCCAAGGTAATAACAGCGCGTAAGCCCGTTACTTTCCTCTTCGGCTCTGGTATATTCTGTCCACCAATTATAGAACTGTTTATTTTGACGCAGAACTGGAGAAATGTGTGGTAGGTATATTGACATATAGTACACTAATCACTTTGATTGAATCAAGTTCACCTACTTGAGCTTCGTAAAACATCATACGGTTATATAATACTAATATCGGGAGATATAAATTTAGTATTTATATTAAAAGTGTTTGTTTAAAAATGTTATTTTGCTCAAAAATGTTATTTGAGAAAAGTCAAACAATTCAATCTTGTGAATCAAATATGTGTCTATAAACAATCATTCAATTCCACAATTAGCATGTAATTTATATTAGCTCGAATTCTGCCTACGTAAACGGTTACATCGCTTGGTTATGTTTCTTTGAATTTCGTGGCTTTATCGTTGAAGGGTAATAATGACAATGGAAGCTACTCGTCACTAGTTTAAAATACACCATTCTGAGATTATGGGAGCCTTAGGCGAATGGCTTGGTTGTATTCCGCACAGTTGAGACAGTCGAGACAGTCACTTCGCCCCAGTGTAACGATCCCATGTGATTCTCAATTATTCACCATCATCCCTCTTATATTTTTACTCTGAGAACGCTAAAGCATAAACAGTTGTTATTTCAAACAGTTATTGTGTCTTGTTATTCTTTATTTCATCTGCTTACTATTACTTTTTTTTTATATAGGAAAAAGAATAACCTGATATTATTTCATTATCTGCTACATCGAACATATCACAACTACCATTAGGTGCTAGGCTGGTCTGTGGAAGTACATTCTTTTGAAACCTCGAACTAGGTTTTCCCTCGATATTCAAAATTGTGCAGAATACGCTCTTCGCTTTCACATCGCTGAGGTGAAAGTTTTCCCAGCTCAACATCAGTTGATGGTGCGGATTTGGATGTCCATTCCTTTTTTCCCGCGTGGCTACTCGTCGCGTAGTACGACTCTTCGCCGGATATCTGCGATCTGCCATTCATTGGGAAGATTGCTGTTATGATTCCTCGAAAGGGGATCTTGCATATAGGGAGGCATGCACAAATAATGCCGATGTTTGATTCGATAATCGTCCATATGGAAGAGGCGATGTCATCTGGTACTTTCAGTTAATCGAATCCGGCAATGTGAGTCTACCAGGAGCATGAAGAAGGGGAGCAACATACACGTAGTGTCCATACTAGTAGAAGAAAAGTGAAGAGTCGTCGATCGAAGTACCGACGTTACCACTACACTTTTTACGAATTAATTTAAATCCCCGTTAAATCGGCATGACTTACAATCCTCCCAGCGCAAAAACAAGAGCCAAAGCCACTTTATGGGGTTTTTCCAACTTCAGAGAATAGACCAGTGGCATCGGTAATGCCAGTATGATAATATCTGTTACAATAGAGAACCCCGCATTTGCAAACCAACTTGCTGTAATGTTGATACATGATCCTTGGATTGTTTTATCCCATGCCCGTGGTATTGCTGAAGCTGCCAGGTCATACCAATTTCCATTCCGAATCATTGCTTGACTTACGATTACACTGCCATATCGATGCTGAAGTTGAAGCAATACCGTAGGTGGGCACGATTGCAAGAAGGATCCAACAGAGAATGCGGAACGGCCTCTGGACAAATATTCGGAGGTACAATAACAGGATCGAACATTTCGTGAGGTTGATATTGAGTTTATAGAAGGCTTGTGCAACGTAAAACAGCTTGCTGCGATCAGCTTACTACGAACTCCAATACTGCTTTGCAACCATTACCTTGAGTGTCATCTTCTTCTCCGTTGGAGATAGAGTTGCGATGTGCTTTCCGAATCCATAATCACACGCTGAAAATTTCTTAGAAAACATCTTTCTGAGGGTGAACAGGACATACAAGCCAACATGAGGGCAGATACCACTATAGCAAACGCCAAGGAGCCAAGTATGGTCCAGTCATCAATTCCCAAGTGGTTCACAGAACCACGAGTATGGCCCCAAAATCGGATTGCAACAATCAGAGGACACAGAACCAAAAATACAACAGCCGGAATTTGCACCTGGCGGGCATTGCTTCCATTTGGTGACATGGCCAATTTTTGTGACCTTTTGGTCTTTGTGCTACGAAGAAGTCATGAGAAGATATATAATAACCCGGATGACTCTCACCAAGGGGGATGTGTTTCTATTGCTCCCAAAATTCCGCAAATCATCTCATTTCAAGAACCAATCGCAGCGCCAATGCAACATCCTCAAGAGGTATCTTTCCGCGCAGGCGCATATTTACACGTGTTTACTCTGTCTGTTTGATAAACCCTGCGTAAGGAGGTCTCCATTACGACTAAGGAGTACAAGATCTTCGCTATTTCAATAATTTTCTCCAGCAAGGAGGCCGGAGGTCTAACCTCACAAGGGATGTGTTGAACTTTCAAAAACGTTCACAAGGCTGTCATTTGAGTGATGTAGGTCGTTGCGATATGAAATTGTGGCGTTATACTCGAGTATACAGCGTTAATTAATGACGGGTCGCGAGGCTGTAGCAGGCCAGATTGGCTGAAAGGATGCAAGGTCGCAAGTGTGTCCGGCTATCCACCTATCAAAATCGGCTAGTATTACTACGCTGGGATAAGCTGTACATTTATGGAGAAACCACCAAAGCCACCAAAGCCACCAGAGCTCGAAGGTCACTGTGGCAACTCCGAGAAAAACATCCGATAGGGTAAACATCCGATAGGGTTATAGGGTCGGTAAAGGAGTTGAGACACTTCCTTAAACTATTCCTGATCTTCGTCAGGAAAATCAGTGGAGGTAGTGGGTATGAAGGATATATGACAGCAGAAGTTTTTGTTTTTCATCCAGAGATGGTGGGTTCAATTCTGTCTTCCAATGATCCCTGGGTGATCGCACTATGGCTTTTTCTTCTAAGCCTGGAAGTCCACATGGCTTATTTTTCGATCAATCAACAAAATACAACACGGCTATCAACTTTACGCTATTACTGGACACGGATTTTGGTTAGAACATTCACATCTCATGCTTCTTTACTACAAGAACCTAGTACTGGACACGTATTTCGACTAAAACATTCATACCTCATGTTTCTTTACTCCACGAACCTAGTACTGGACGCTTATTTCAGTTGAAACTTTTACACCTCATGCTTCTTTACTCTACAAACTTGAATCAGGATTCCCAACTCGAAGGAGAGACGACACCATGGCACCAATCGACATCGAAATGAACCCTATGGACATGGAAACTGAAAAGATACCCGCCCATTCGGTCGAAGAGAAAGATCCTATTGTTTTCAAAGGCGAAAACGCTCACATTGAGCTCTCCCTGGCTGCCGAGAAACGTTTGGTTAGGAAATGTGATTTGAGAGTCGCGCCAGTTCTCTTTTTCTTGTATATGCTCTCGTTTCTCGACCGTATCAATATTGGAAACGCGAAAATCCAAGGCCTTCAGAAGGAGCTAAAATTCAGTGGCTCACAGTACAATATCGCCTTGCTAATTGTCTTCGTTCCTTTTATCTTACTCGAAGTGGGTTTCCTATACTTTATACACGTGCCGATAGTTCTCGCTGATTCCGTCAAGGTTCCCTCGAATATTGCCATGAAGAAAGTCAGACCCAGTACTTGGTTGTCTGGTCTTGCGGTTTGCTGGGGTACGATACTATTGGGTTGAAAGGGTATTGGGTACTGAAGGTCATGGAGAATTGATTGCCTTGTAAAAGGTAGCTATCTAAGGTGTTTATATAAAGAGTGTAAGGTTTAGGCAGACATGAAGCATTTAGG
>CAJVRM010000397.1:0-22623 GCA_911693285.1 Hymenoscyphus albidus | reverse complement strand
CCAACGGGGACTGAAGGGCACGTGACTTGCGTACGTGCCCGCCTAGACGTTAAATAGACACACACACACACACACACACGCTCGATGGGTCTCTCAAGGTACCAGCTATCAAATCGAACAAAAATGATAATCGACCAAGATATCTTGCATGCTTCGACTTGTATTTTGGGTAATAAAGCCGGTACAATTGCGTCTCGTTGCATGAGCGGTGAGCCCGTCAAACTTCGGTTGGTGGAAAACGAGGAAGAAGAAGAATAAAGACAAGGAACTTGCATCGGTAGAAAATAACGTTCCAAACTGGTTTTAATGTACGTAGACCTGAGAAACTTAGGGGAGCATAATACTTTCTCATCCGGTCGGGAAAAGCTTCTGTTCTGTTGAGGGCAGGACGGGTCAGGGATCGCGCCTTCCATTCTTGTAGTGAACCAAATCCGTTCTCGGTTCAGCAAGGTAATGCGAGAGAATTGAATATGTGGCTGTGGAAGCTCCTTAACCAGATGCCGTTTAAATGCAGGAAAAGACGATCTAGCTAGTATTCTTAGGACTTAGCGAGGTCACTATTTCCTAGAAGTGACTAAATGACCTCCAGTTGGATTAGGTCGAAAACACGTCCTCCTCCCCAAAGACAGTACCAGTTAGCTTAGAATTCCCGTAATTGATGTTCGAATATGGCGCTATTGCGATATATCCACCACTTTTATCCCGTGGATATCGGAAAGCTTAGCCTTTACGAGTACTTAACTCAGTACCGTCCTTTGATTTCAACATCAATCAATCAACTATTATACCTGCTTTTATGTGCCTTTTTTTTTACTGTTTTGTACCCTTATTTCCGAGTATCTCTCGTACCAACAGACGCCTTTGTTCTTGAAGCATATTCTGATATCCGGGGTGCAACATCGACAGGAAAGAATTTCAAAGCGGAGAGCTCGCACCGTTTTGACTCGCTACACCAATGAAAAAAAGGGGGATAAATGCAACCGAGAAAAGACTCCATGAATTGGATGTGGAACTGCAGGCATAGACCCAAGTTCCCCACTACCTGCATGTGAATTGTGACTAGACGGAGCTCTCCAGGCGGTCTGGGCTGCGTTCCTTCCCTGTTTTTCTCTCCTTGCACTATTTGAGCTTGTGGTCGAGTTCAGTGTCTCACATCTCTGCTATAGAACCATCTGCAGGTCAGCGCTCGCAAGTATACCCGCATCATCAATAAGAAGGAAGGAACGACAACCAAGATTTCTCTCCACAATCCTTAACCATTTGAATCTTAAATTCGCACCACTTTTTTCTTCCCCTCTTCTCATTCAACAACACAACATCACCACGACCTCGCATCAACCATCATCCCCATTCCCACTCCTATCCACTCCCGGAAAGAGGTCCGATGCACCGAGGTCGGATACTGCAGGGAGAGCCAGTGGTACACTCTACCATGTCTGACAAGAGGCCTTCGTGGTTGTCTTTGAATGTGCAAACACGTTTGAGAAAGACCGGCTGCTTCCTGGGTCCTGCGAGCGGTATCTGAATAGGTGATAGGTGTGGCTTTACCCCTTCTGGTTCTGTCCGGCGGGTTACTCCTTTAGTACGTTTGCTGGCTCTGGTTGTGGTTCTGGAGGTTTGGTTGTGATGTTGGTGGTGGGTATGTGCTGAGATGGTGCAAGTGGTTGCTAAGGTATGTTATTCCATTGGGGGAGGGGATTGAGGTTGAAGCTTACTGATCAATTGTAGTTTTGTCATCCACGAATACAAGAGGCTCTTGGTCATGGCCGTCGATATGTCATATTTTCTTTCGACGGTATGTGTTAACCTGAAGGGAAATACTTTATCTTTGTTGCTAATTGATTGCAGTTACGTCGTTCTGGATTTCAAAAGCTCGCTTTCACGGCTAATGGTTTCCTCCTCGGTAAGTCAGGACTGGAAATCGCGCTGGTTCGGGTTTTTTCATGGATTGGTGAGTATCAACACATCCTTACAACTGTTCGCAGGTCATCACTGTCTCGCTCTTCATGAGACCCATTCTTGTGGTCGTTAGCCAAGTTCGACCCCGAAGTTTGAGACCCTCGAAACCATTGATATGCACTACTGGCTCGTTGTCATGCTATTGAAACTGTTTCGCAGTTCAACACCGTCCGATCCTTTTCCAACAAACTGACCTCTCACGATTACCTCAATTCATACTGAAAAGTCAGAAATTGTCGTCATCACTTCTCTGCTTCCTGAAGTAGCGAGATATAGATCGCTAAGTTGAACGGCCCCCGACGCACTGACGAATGTCACGAGAAAGAAGCTTTGGAAACTATCGGCAGTGAAGATTCCATTCTCTAATTAGAGACTTCCACTTTTGAGATGTATTTTTCAATGTTTCTCGGGCTATGGTCCTCTCGTTACCCATGGATTTCTCCCGCGCTCCTCGCTGACTCCTGTCTCTCCTAGCCAAATATTTGTTGATCTCAGAAGCTGCCACTTAGCATTTCGATCGGAAAGACGATTTTATCGTGCGGTTTCAATGTAGGTATCCTATGTGTTAACTGAAATATTCGTGCCGGTATAGGTAAAAGCCACTTTTTGAATCAAGTGATCTAAATCCATCTAAGTCCGAGTAGTTGACACCTAAATTTAAATGCTTAAGCGGATACACGGGAAGGATATCTCTACCCTAGTATTACTATCTGAACTCATGAGAAGAAGACTTGAAAAATCCGTACTTATAGGTAAAATTAATCTTAAATAGGCTTATAGTAGCCTTAATAAATGAACAAACAGAATAATCCAGAAAGCATCGCGCACAGATTAGAGTGTAACAGGAGGTGAAAATGCTCTAGGGAGCCTAGAATTAGACGAGAAAAGCTCTGCCATATGGATAGGTGGAAAAGGGGTGAGTCACGTGGCTATGGTACACGTGACTTTATACCCATATTCCAGTTCGTAACAAAAAGTATTAAAAGTCAGTAGTGCTTAGTGAAATTCGATATGAACTATGGGCAAAGCCCAAAAATCCACTTGATTTAAGAACATAGTAATTTAGATTCCTTTGCTAATACGCAAAGGCTAAAGTTAGGTATAAATTACCTTGTTTACGATTGTTAGACCTAAAAGATAGCTGGAAAACGGCACGAAACGGTTTTCATAATGTTACACGTTGACCGTCCTTTAGGCAAGAGTCTGTTGCTACTGGAAATACTACTGGAAATACAAATCATTGTACAAATGGGGTAGCAGAAGCTCAAAATCCCAGCCTGAAGTCTTCATATACGCAGCTCGAAGCAGGATGGTTTCGATTGCTTCACATCCACCCTTCGTCGGAAGAAGAGTCCATTATAATCCGCGATCTCAAACCTTACGCCCTCGGTCGCTGACCACCATACGATTCCTTATCTTATACGTGGGGCTCAGATTCCTGTCTTCAGAAGATTATACTCGATGGCACACCAATCCAGATCCGAGAAAATTTGTGGTTAGCGTTGCACCGATTCCGGACTCCCGAGAAAGAAAGAATTATGTGGGTCGACGCCCTGTGTATAAATCAAGCCTCTATACCAGAGCGTAACCAACAGGTTGCGATGATGTCTCGATTCTACGCCGAATCTCAAGAAACTCTAGTTTGGCTTGGAGAGAGTTCCCCGGGTATTGACGAAGTCCTTTCTTAACTGCATTATATCTACGGACCAGAGTCCAATTCGACAGAAGGAGTTCATCTGACAGGGCAGTTGCAAAAGGATCCTTCACTAGCTCGCAGTTTAATCGTGACCTTGCCTTCCATCATCGCCCACCTTTGCCTAACCCAAATGTATTGGAGGCGTGCATGGATTGTTCAAGGAATCGCTTGTGGCAAAATAGTCACTGTGTATTGTGGAAAGAATTCTGTGGATTAGGACTCATTATACGAGTGTTTCGTTGAAAGATTTGATGTTAACAAAATTGTTCATTACGAGTTAAGTCATGACGAGGTCGATACGATTCGAGCTTCAATACAAACTATTCAAAGCACGCTGTTGCCTCTTGTCTCTGCGCGACTAGGAGTCAAGTTAGATAAAAAAGACAAGGAGAACGATTTTTCTTCCCTGCCCTTTTTAATGAAAATGTTTCAAAATGTCGAAGCTACGGATTTGCGTGACACTGTCTTTGCGTTCCTCGGCCTCGCAAAGTCAACCTATGATGTGAGAGCAGATTACGGGAAGACTTTGAAGGAGGTGTGCATCGATGCCACTCGATCATTCATTCAGAATAGCGATAGCAATGACGAGTTTTGGTGGCTCACAGGGGACTGCGAGGAACTCCTCAGCTCTGAATTTCCTTCGTGGACCAGAGATCCTCGACTTCGCGCGAGAAAGACCCCCAGTATATCACCAAAGATATTTAAAAACCAGCACTCGACGGAATGTTACTCTGCTGCGGGTTTGGATAGATGCAGCCTTAGAGCAAACATTAGTTTTAGCATGAATGGGGATGTTCTGGGCGTTAGTGGGCTTCATGTAGACGAAGTAATTATGGTTGGTGGTGCTTTTGACCAGGAGGACGAGACTGCTTTAGCCACTTTACACTCTTGCCACGATATTGCCATTCCGGATCAAGAGGAAATCGCGGACTGTTTTGGGATTTGCGGTAAATCCGAGGCGTTTTGGGGTACAGTACTCATTGACCAACCATTGTACGAATATTATGCGAATAATTATCAAGGGGATGATTAGGGACACCGCCTGGGACGTTCGACTATTGTAGATCAACTGATTTGTCCTCTATCTTGTTGTGATGTTTCAGCGTGTGTATTCATCGCTGTTCTTGAAAAAGAGCACTGAAAAAGAAGATTCTTCATGACTTTAAAATGGTTCATGGGCCTGGGGCCCTATAATGCTAGTGTCGGTGATCACGTTTATATTCTGTTTGGAGTTGATGTCCCATTTGTTCTCCGGAGGATGGAAAGCAAGGGTAACTTCAGAATCATTGGAGACTGGTTAGTGTTTATACCGAAACCATAAATGAAACGCTACTTACTCTTCATTTCAGTTATACTCATGGGTTTATGGACGGAGAGATTCTAGAGGCAGAACGGAGGGGTGAAGTTGAGATGGAAAGCATCAATATCCACTGACTTGGTATGCGTTGGACTTCACAGGAAGGATACAATATTGCTGATTCATTTGCAATTATATACGAGTCTCTGTTCTCCTACTTACTAACTTTAATCTTTAACTACAAAATGTCAAACCAAAAGACTGCACCATACTCCTTCACCCTTCACCCCCCTCCCAATCACTGCTCTTCCCGCTTATCAAACACGGAAATCGGATGATGGAACCAGAAACTTGCCGTTCCCCGTTTCCCCGTGTTAAAGACCAGTGAATCCCAACGCCAACTACCTAAAAAGGAAATTTCCCAAAGCTTTTGTTGCATGTCGCACTGCTATGACATCAACTTATTGTGCACCTTGAAAAATTGACACCGAGAAATCGGTAGATTCTGTGTTTCACTAGGACCACATCTCGCTTACATTTCGTTTACACTTGAGATTTTGGGTCGCGAGGAAACAGGGATGGAAGTTACAGAAGGCTTGTTTTAGCGATAAATGAGCAGCTGGAATTGACAGCCAAGTTTACTTTGGCATTATGAGTTGGTTTAGGTAATTGTAGAGCAGCTCGCCTAAAAAGCTCTTCCGGTGGTCTTGTGGAAGCTTTTGGGTAGCAGAAAGAGACTCCATTGGGAGTTGTGGGAACATGATGAATCTGCTATTTATAATAACATGGACACGAACCAGTCATACGAAGGTTAAGATAATAAACATGTCTATACAACCAGAGCATTACTAGGACAGCCTGGGACTCACTGGGACCTTGGTGTAAGTGAGAAGATGAGAGCCGTCCAGATCTTTTCTCGTGTACAGGTGGGGACGACCAGACTCAATGCAACAGAATCCCTGGTATTATTGTTCTACGCGAAAGGATATGCGCTGTCATTTGTGTATGGATTGCAGTTCTTTTAATCTTTCTGTCATAGGTTTAAGAAGTTTAAGGTATAAGAGGGGAATAAGTGAGGATCGCCTCTATACAAAGACATGTGACAACGTAGAATACGGGCGGGGTAATAGGACAAAACAGAGAATTTAGAAGAGATTGGTGGGATGTTAGAGGAGTGTTGATGGTTGTATGGGGTGCCTGTTCAAAACAAAGCTTTGATGTGCTCCTTCGGGTATAGTGAAATCGGGTTAGATAATCGTAATATAGAGTTAGTAAAATGCCTCTATTGTGCAAGATCGATGGTCAGGTATTATTTTGTGTAATATGCCACCTGGGGTGCGCCTTTTCACCATGCGTACGGGTTTGGAAAAGATGCAGCAGGTGCCAGGCGAATCTTTATGCCGATTCATTTCGACATCTAAAACATATATATCTCTTCGTGAGCCAGGAAAGTCATTTGCCCCGCAGAGAAGACGCCTGCCTGGTTCAAATACTAGCACTCACCCGATTGAAACATAAACCACTGAACGAGATCAAAAGTCGCTCCATGCTTTCAAAGTAATACCACGTCCGAAAGCCTTTGATCTTAAGCCTAGGTAACTAAGACAGGGGTTTATGTAATAGAGATAAGAGTATATAACTCTTAGCTAGCTAAGACTAACCGATATATCGTAATAGCTACTCTTTTATCTAAGCCCTATGTCGCTACTTATATAGCCGTTCATAACCCTTACTCCCCCGACCTCCTCAAGTTAATCGTACGTAGATTCCACACTACTAAGCGAATAGAGGTAGGTAGGCGTCGGGGTGGTCCCCGGCCGGGGTTAAGCGAGTAGGTTATATAGGAGAGAAGCTACTACTAGAATCCTTTATAACGAGGGTCTAGGAGTTGAGACTGAGATTAATTCTAGGCAAGCGGCTCTCCTAAGTCAGTCTTTCAGCGATCTGAAACAAAGACAATGAGCTACCATAGCATGTGTCCTCGCTCTAGGGTACAGAAAATACTATGTGGATTAGGTATTGGAGGTACGGTGTAATGGCACTGAGAAACAGTAATATTGGTGATTTGTATGATTGTAACTAAGGAGAACGGAGAACTATCTATAGTGGTACGAGGTATATGTATAACCTAGGGCTAGTCCCTAGGTAGGTTTATATATTCTAAGGTATTAAGTATAGATATAGAGTACTACTATACTAATATTAGGTATTCGCTAGCTCTCTAAGCTTTACGCCTCATCTTCGGAAGTAAATCCTAATAGTTAAAAAGTTCCGAGTTAAAGTAGCTCTAACTAGATTACTATTATTCCCCATTTCTACGACGTAAGATAATATTAGCTATCGGATAAATAGATAGAGCGACTAGCTACCGCGAAATTATCGCTAGATATAATAAATTCCATGGACGGAAACAGATATCGCTAAACAAGGAGTTTCGAGTCGAAGAAACTGTCACGGATGCCAACAAAGGATAAAGTGTATACAGCTTTTGAATCACTTGCTAGAACTAAAACCGTAGGTACGAAGAAATCAAACTAAAGAGAGAAGAGAATCTGAAAGGAGCGAAGTTATTTAAGTTGTTCCAATGCCAAGTCTCGTCACGTGCTTGGCCAAGCGAATGAAATCCTGTCAAATGAAATCCAGCTCCGTCACAGAAACGTTAACGAGACTACTATTAGCTTACGTACTATACTAGGAATAGTATCTATGGAACATAAATTATAAATTACCCTTAATTATAGAGACAACGACTACGATAAAGAGTTCTGCGTCGGAGTAACGTTATCTCCTCTACTACTAGCTCGCCTTTCGGGCGCCCGGGGAATAATATTTATCGGACGTAAACTATAAATCGTCGTTACTTACAGAGGAGACTATGAGAAGTAGTTCCGCGTCGAAGTAGCGTTACCTCCCCTACTACTACCTTACCTTTCGAGAACCTACGAGGATAGCCTTTATCGAATCCGAAGGGAGAATAACTAATCACCCTTGATTATAAATAAGATAACTACCGAAGTTAGGGCTGTTACAGTATAACTAATCCGTGATAATATTATTATTAAGAGTAGTCTTCTATTTAAGGTTAACGAGTTTCGTATTCTTAGGTTACTTCTTATTAGAGAGTATTAGCGTAGGTCGTTGTCGAAACCTATATCTATATCTCGGTCTTCGGACTTTTTGTGACAGACGTGCTTCAGGTAGAACTCAGAACAATTAACACTCTATTCTTAGGACAAAAGACGAGGAAAGAAGGAGAGCTCGAGAGAGCTGGGAACTAAGTACAGGTCGTGCGCGCTAGCGCCTCGCTAAGCGAGCATGTGACATCCAGCCCTCGTGACCATAACCGTCACACTTTTCGATATAGAAGATACTACCTGAATTATATTTCTATTATTCCTAAAACCCTCTAATAAACTCTATTCCCCTAACTAATTTAGCAAACAAAATCCTATAACTTCTTTACTAATCTCTTATTTCGCGTAAGATTCTTATACTAGTATCGGCTACTAAAGAAATAGTATAATAAGGCAGTTTTAAAGATATAGAAAGAAAATTAAAAGGGAGAAGTTAAGTAATTAATAAATATTTTCGCGTAAGAAAGAAAATCGTATTAGATTATTTAAAAGGAATAGGAAAATAAAAAGACAATAGTATAGTCTGTATAAAAGAGATAAGTTAGGAAAGAAATTATTCTTTTAAGATTCGCGTAAGAAGTTTAAGAAAACAAAAACACTCTACTCTTTTCATATAATCTAATTCCCTAAAACACTGCTTCAAGTTAATATCGCGTAAAAGATTAATCATTTCACGTTCATTTCACATTCACAGCCTATTTACAACTCTAAAAACCAACTTTAAAAAAAATCTCATTTCAGCTGCAAAAAACAGGGGTATCTACACTAACAAGAACCACAAAAACCACAAAAGACCACCTATTCCTCCTCCAAAGCAGCACGCAAAGCAGCTTCCAGCTCCGCATCACTTCCCCCTTCCTCCCCATCGTCAGCACCAAAAAGACTCTCCATATCATCGTTGTTATCGTCGTTTTCGGGGACGGAGACAGGAGAAATGGCAGGAACGGGAGCGGGACCAGGAACAGGCGCAAAGATAGGAGTAGAACCATCGATCGATGGCATGGAAAGGGCAGAGAGAGCACCCGAACGAATGGGAGGCGCAGAGAAGATACCGGAGACGGCGGGGGCGGGCGTAGGAACGGGGGGTTGTTGGGTGGGAGGTTGAGGTTGAGGATGGGGTTGGAATTTGGTGGGAGTCTATGATTATGTTAGTAATGAATATATGGTGAAGACATGATGAAGGCATAGAAAAAGTATACAGAATGTATAGAAGAGTAATGAATAGAAAATGAAAACATACCCTTCCCAAAAACGCCATCTCACCACTCGCCTTCTCCGGCTCCAAAAACTCCACCGAGCACCCAAACTTCTGTCTACACTTGCTACACTTGACGCGATCGATCCACACAAAAGAGATCTCCTTATCCTTGACATAGAAGCGATTGTGCGCCCCACAAACCTCCCCATCCTTCATCGCCTGGCAGCGGAAAAGAGGGTTCTCCGCCTCGGGGAGATTGCCGAAGACGTACAGACGGTTGGCTTTTGGTAGGATGTACGGCTTGGCCTTCATGTCAGCCTCCTCACGGAGGGCGCGTTCCTTCTCAAAGACCTCGATGCGGGCCTTGAGGGAGGCGTTCTCGATGATGAGATCGTCTCGTTGGGTCAGGAAGGATTTGCCCTGTGCGAGGAAGGCGGGGAACTTGATGGGGGCGAACTTGGTAAACCATTCGAAGGCTCGGTAGGAGAGGGAGAGGACAGAGAGGATTGCGGAGTCCTTGGCCATCATTTGGACTTCCCGCTCAATTGCGGTGCAATTGGTTGGATCGATGGTGTTTCCCCAGGTGTTCAGGTTGGTGATGAGGCGTGTGATGTCAGGGATTTTGCCGCGGAAGAATTGGGCGGGTTGGAGGAGCGATTGGTGCGGGTCTAGTGGTGAAGGAGCTTGGAATAGAGTTAGCAATTGGGTATCCGATAGATCAGAGTGGAATAACATACCAGAGGGCTGCGATGCCATGCTCGAAGCTTGCGATTGGACGCGAGAGGACCTTGGTACAGTACCGGCTACGCCTGGTACGAGAGAAGGGGCTTGAGACGAGTTCGACATCCTTGGTCCAATTTGTTGAGCCTGCGATGGTGGGTGGTGATATGTGGTGACGCGGTTGGCACCACCAGTCTCCTCAGGAAGCGAGACGACCCACGCACTGGCCACCTCCTTTGGCACATTTATATTCGAAGGAGCGCTTTCAACCCCGACTTCGTTGTCCACAATAACATGCGGATTGGACTGTTTACCTAGGGTCCGACGAGTAGGAATGTACGGCGGATTGCGTGGATTGCATTGCGCTATAGTTGGCGCCAAGTGTCCGCTGGGAAGATTGCTGTGTGGTCCAAAAGGCAACAGTACGTATGGTATGGGATCGTCCTTGCTGGCTCTCTTTCGTTTCCGTTGAGCATTCACCGGAGAGGCGCTCAAAGTCTTGCGCGTGGCAGATGGTGGTGAAGATGGGGTGTTCAAGCGTTCATTTGTGCTACTGCCCTTGAATGAGGATTCATATGAGCTTGGCTCATGTTCCGTGACCGTGACAACATCTTGAAGCGGCTCGGTCGTGGCAGACAAGATGCTCTGTTCCTGAACTTCTTGCAATTGGCGAGGTTCCAAGGAATCTTCAAGACCCGAATCAGTGAAACTGGTAATAAGCTTCGGAAGGGATGGTGTGTTTTTGATATTGCCACTGGTCATCGATGAAGGCTCCTGGAATATGTCCTGCGATCTGTTAGTGAAGAACTATACAAGCAGTGAATTTCTTACGAAGTGGGTGAATTCAGCGGGAGGAAAGGATTGGGAGTGAAAACTGGTATTTGTTAACTTTTTCTTTTTGCTCGAGAACTGTTCTTGTTGAAACTCGTTTTGAAACTCATTATGAAATAAGATATTGCGTTCATATCCTGGTGGACGTGTCATAGAAAGAGGTTGATCAAGATGGGGTTGGTCCTCTGGTGGTGGCAATTGCAGATGAAAAGATCTGGCTCTTTCCATCAAGTGTTTTTCCGTCTTGTTAACTCGAAAGTTCTCTGATATGATCTTGTGCTCGAGAAGACGCTCATTGTTCGCGGACCGAGCATCGTATTCTGTGGATGCAATTGTAGGTTCGCGATCTTCTGGAGGGTTGCCTTCGCCTTGTGGATCCTCCAGCGGAGTAGGAGCTCCAAATCCTGTATTTTCCATCGTCGCAGAAGGATATGAGGCTTGAGATTCTTTTTTGAAGATACCTGTTATTTGGTTTGCGTTCTTTCTGTATTCTGCGAAGATGAGTTTGTGTTTTGTCAGTGGTTGCGTCAAGCTTGAAGTAATTGCAGAGAAGTCCTCCTCTTGGATTGAAACCCAATTCCTCAGATGATTCAAAACAACATGAAAGGACGCGCTCTTATTCAATGCACAAGACTGCGCAGGCAGGTTGTGTTGTGTTGAGTGTGGATAAGATGGCGTCGGAGGAGGAAGTGGAAGAGGGGGAGAATATCAATTTTCAGTTGTGGGAGGGGGCCCAGATCGGAGAGAGGATCGACCCGGCAACTTAGCGCGACAGCACACAACAGGACAAGCGAGTGCAAATTTCAACAGGACAAGAAAGAGATTAGAAATGGAGGGCAGGGCCTGCTTTTGCAAGTTATGGGGTTTCCATAATCAAAATGTTGATTTTGAGACCCCTTTCTTTCACACTACCCCTTTTTCGCTTAGCCATCTCTGAGTACGAAAATCTTGTGTTTTGAAGCATCCTGCTATAAAGCTACAACCAGGACAGCAACAAGAATAACAATCAGAAAGCACTTCCCCGTGGCAGCACCAACAAGGCAGGATGTGTTTTCAGTGCCTCTTTAGCTACTGTATACCAGATTCTGCGTGGATTTCAAGTACATTAGTTTTGCAGTATCACCCATACACAAAGCAAACAAACTACTGGATTTCTGTTAGCGCTTTTTCAGATATGATTTAGAAATGGTGGTCTTGGACTTCTTACAACTACTACTTTTCTTTGCTCTGGCACTGTGATTGAGTGATGCCAAGATGAGCTTGAGTTCCTTCAGAGGTAGCGATAATATCATGACACTTATGCCCAAATGAAGTGATAATGTTGGCTTTTACCATCAACAACCCCATGATACAACCCCATGATGCAGGTTGATGGTAGTTGAGTTACAGTTGCAGCTGTCCACAATTAATAATGGGGATGGCGTTCGGCCAGTTATTCCCCTTCTGGCCTAGTGAGGGGCAATCGGTGCAGGGGCAGCTCGGTGGCTGGAGCCCAACGTCAAAATAAGCTTAAAGCTAACGAGATGACCTTCACCTGCTCCGACCCTATCACATCAAATCCCATAAGGTTGAGGTTCACCAACTTGGCCTCCCCACCATAGCTTCTACAGCTGGAGCTCTGGCGCCCGCAGAATTGTTATAGCATCGCACTCTTTGCTTTTCGCTTGCTGGCTCCGACGATGTCTGTAATTTTGTGCACAGGTAAGTCTCCCCCAGTCGGGCTATCTCGGCACGCAGAAGCAGAAGCAGAAGCATCCAGCTGCGCTGCGCTGCGCTGCGCTGCGCTGCACTGCGAAATCTCAACCACGGCCATCTTCCCTCCCCATCCCACGACTGCTTCTCCCCATAGAAAGGCAGTTTCGAGATGGCGAGAACTCCTCGAGGTTACGATGATGATGCTGACGAAGATCTGATTCTTGCGACAGCTGGTTATGACCACACCATCAGGTATGTCCTCTCACTTTGCGTTCCTTACTACCCCTCCTCTCTCTCCCACCATCCTGCTCTACCCTCTGTCAACCCCTTCTCTCGCTCCTATTATCTACCATCGAGGCTAATCAACTCGTCGCTTCAGATTCTGGGAGGCTCTCTCAGGTATCTGCTCTCGAACTATCCAGCACTCCGAGTCGCAAGTCAATCGACTGTGCATTTCGCCTGACAAGAGATTTCTCGCGGCTGCCGGTCACCACAATGTCAAACTTTACGATATCAAGTCGACCAACCCAAACCCTATCCTAACCTTCGATGGACACACGGGCAATGTTACAGGTGTAGCTTTCCACTGCGAAGGAAAATGGATGGTTACCAGTTCGGAGGACGGTACGGTTAAGATCTGGGAGACTCGAAGCGGCTCGGTTCAAAGAAGCTATCACCACGGTCCACCTGTCAACGACGTCGTGATCCATCCAAATCAGGGAGAGATTATTAGCTGTGATCGTGGTGGAAATGTCCGTGTTTGGGATTTGGCGCAGAATAACTGCTCGCACCAGCTTATTCCAGAGGAGGACCAACCAGTCTCGAGTGTTACTGTCGCAAGTGATGGCTCTACCCTTTGCGCAAGCACCAATTCGGTAAGTTCCCCCTATGGCCTCATATAAGTTGCCACATCGCTTACAACAGATATAGGGCAACGTGTATGTTTGGCACCTCCTCCAACTTCGCGAGAAGACGCAACTCATCCCACTCACCCACTTCAAGGCGCACAACTCAACCATTACCCGTGTTCTCCTCTCCCCAGACGTCAAGCACCTCGCGACCTGCAGTGCCGACTGTACCGCTAAGATCTGGGAAGTCAAGGATCTAGATTCGATGATCCCCAAGCCTGGACAACCGCAAAGCGAAGATGCCGAGAAGCCATTCAAGCTGGAGAGTACACTCACTGGCCACCAACGCTGGGTCTGGGACTGCGCCTTTAGTGCTGATTCCGCCTATCTGGTCACCGCCTGCTCGGATCACTATGCTCGGTTGTGGGAGCTTCACAGCCAACAGATCATCCGACAATACAACGGTCACCACCGAGGACTCGTTTGTGTTGCTCTCAATGACTATTCCGAGGCTCGTTAGATTCATAATGGAACATTGCAATCTGAAGTAATCTTGGGATTTGCTACTGGGTTGCTTGTATTCAAATTTTCGAGGCGTTCAAGATGGCTGGCGTATTTGATTGCTTGGCGTTGCTGTAAGGGGATTCTAGCATAGCAAGGCGTTGCGTCTGTTTCTTTTTGTAGTTGGCTTGCTTAGCTTCATACCCTGAAATGAGATCAATGAATAAATCGAATTAAATATCTAATATAATGCTGCAAAGATTGGCGTGCTCGTATGAGATATCAAACTCCTCTCGACTATAAAATCAACGATAACTGGACGAAAGTGTAGATGAATCTTAAACGTCTCTACATAAGTAGATGCTCTATTCTTGAAGATGCTTCGTAGATATACAGTGGCAAAGAGGCGGTGATCTTATACTCTCATTGAGATGTTTGGCAGGTACCATTTCTTACTCAGTAATTTGAACCTCATCTATGCAGCGGAGGAGGGAGGGGGGCTGTTCTCATTTCTTCGAATCTGTGTTTGCTTATCAGAAATTGGGTATGGATCTCAGCGCGACAAAAGACCAGACATCTCATCTTCTGGTTTACTAGATGTAAGAACCGGCGTTATCTAAACACGATGTTACGTATTGTCACGGATTTATTTCAATATATGCTGAATTGAAAAACATGCCTACAGCCTACATAACTCTCCTCAAGCTCGTAGAGATCAGAACTTCCAGCTGCCGATACGAAAGTTGCTTTTTCTATGGACATGAGTTTTATCTCGGGGGAGGGTATAACGAGCACTTCCCCTCTCATGACTTCTATCAAGTTTAATCACATCCTCTTCATATCCTCCACTCAC
The DNA here is from genome assembly GCA_911693285.1 of Hymenoscyphus albidus. Taxonomy (NCBI): domain Eukaryota; kingdom Fungi; phylum Ascomycota; class Leotiomycetes; order Helotiales; family Helotiaceae; genus Hymenoscyphus; species Hymenoscyphus albidus. The sequence goes on along the minus strand of CAJVRM010000397.1, from coordinate 7,891 downwards.
TTCCAAGTTTCGAATTTCACTCGTCACCTGCCTACTTGCGCGCCACCCCTGACACGTGACAGCATCCCAATCAAGCACCCTGCATATTCCATTGCACGTCGCAATTCAAGGAGTTGTGGCGTCCCCGTCAACTGCTGGGCACTGGTCAAAAGAGGTGAGGTGCGTTTTTCGTTGCACATCTAATTAAAGGTATGCAAGGATATCGGTCGATCTCCTAGCCTTGGAGCTCGAGATCCTTGTAGTACTACCTTACTTAAAATTTCTAGAGGAGCGACGGAGAAAAGACGGTACTTAGGTACTAAGGAGAGAATCTCGATGCTACACTAGCCTACTCATTACCGAACTAGTAAAAACTTCCTTAAGATCGGAGCAAAAAGAAAGAAAGAAGGCTACACGAGTACAGTACAAGTACCAGGATAGAAGAGCGGGGCAAAATGTGAAATGTGACAACGTCAGATTCATGTGATATCAATACTCAATTGAGCAAGCGACCTGCATTTTGTCGCACATCGCGATTTACTCGACAGAACATGGTCAAGAGTTGTCTAGTCTCAGCCCGTGTTTTGCTCTCTCTTCCTCATCAGCGTTTCCCCTCGTCTTACTCACTTCTTTTCCACCATGAACACGCTTAGCCCAAATTTCGATATATAAATCTTCCATTTAATCTAAAATTAATTGATACCAATATAACGCAATTAAAACCTTTCCCGTCCCTTCCTCACAACCCCTCTTTTTAATATAGTCCACAAAACAGAGAGAAGAGGAAGAAAGTCATGTGTTCCCCTCCATACTTCCCAAAAGAGCGAGGTGCACATTTCGTTGCATATCGCATTTCTCTGAACGAAATGTGTTGCATGAAATGATAGGAGGACTTCGCACCTTCTTTTCAACCAGATCCTGGAGCAAAAATGAGGCTTTTTTTCAGTGTTTTTGTGGGGCGGATAGTCATGTGTTTATAGGACGGACTAAGCGAGGTACATAATTTGTTGCACGTCGTAGTTCCAACAACCCTTTCCTGACAAAAGACCTTACTTTTTGATTTTTGATGAAATGATAGGAGGATTTCGCACCTTCTTTTTAACCAAATCCTGGAGTAAAAGGGAGACTTTTTTGGATTGTTAATGTGGAGCGGACAGTCATGTGTTTATGGTACGGAATACGCGAGGTGCATATTTTGTTGCACGTCGTAGTTAATGTAGACCCAAGAGTGTCTTGATTGACACTACATCGTTTTTGGTTTTTGATGAAATATTAGAGGGGCCTTGCAGCTTCATTCAGATTGAACTTCAGAGCGAAAGTCATGCTTTTTGGAGTGGTTTGGTGGGCGTCCATGGCTTTCTGGTTCAAGTAAGATACGGAGTAGCTACTCTTTTCTACGCAAAAGGTGTGAAATATGTCTATCATTGGCCAACGCACTATTCCCAATACAAAATTCCTTTTGATATCGACCCTTACCCCTGTTCCCCTCGAAACCCTTCAAAGTTTCAATTCTTAAGAAGGGTATTCATCCTCTACCAAAAAGTAGAAGAGAGGGATAGGTTATCAATACTAATACCCAATCGAGCGACTTGCATCTCCTGTTGCATGTCGCAATCAATCAGATCAGACGTCCGAGCACAATGGGAGGCATAAGACTTAATCGATCGCATCGATTGTGATACTCACACGCAATCCCAATCAAGCGACTCGCATATTTCGTTGCACGTCGTTCATGCTACCCTTGTTGTACGAACATTTGCAGTGTTTTGATTAGATCTCTCTCTTCCGTCTTTCCTCTCCCTTTTCCTTTCTACCCCAGGAAAGCACAGTACCCACAACTCGATCGATCGATCGATCCGTCTCATAGGCCGGTTGTTCCAGAATGGATTCTAAATCCCCAACAATTGGAGCAGCGACAGGGAAAGGCAAGATCATCTGGTTAAAGCCCAAAAGGGCGAGCTGCATATTTCACTGCACGTAGCGAATTTATCTCTAATTTTTCTTTTCTCCTGCTTCCTTTTCTCTTGTCTGGTTGGTTCCACCCCTTACTCCTTCTAACTCCCAAGTTCCCTCCTTAGAAAAGCATGACGCTCTTGATAGATACCCCCCAAGTACTTTTCATCAAAGGAAGTCCTAAAATCCAAATTCTCAATTTCTTCTACTATAAGGCCAACAGCGAAGATAGAACAATAAAGAGAACCTAAGACTAGGTAGAAAGTGAAAGTCACATGTTTATAGCCCGATGCAGCACTCTGCATATTTCGTTGCACATCACTGTTTACAGGACTCTGGAGTTTGGGTACGGGTCTTCTGCTGAACGAATGATGGATGCAATAATTCATCGTAAGCCAGGATCGTTTTCCATCCTATATGAATGTAGTGATTAAAGTGCGGGGTAAATTTGATGAAAAGTTGAGTGCTTGCCCCTCCCTAGCTTAGAGGCGTTTGTCGTAGGTTCTACTACAGAGTAGATTCCTCACTACATTACTGGGTAAGCACACACGTTTGATCATAATTCGAGAGTTGAAGTCTCTTTCTCACCTTCTCCCCCGTGTGAAAAGGTTAGGTATGGAGGTGGGGAAAAGTACTTCTTCTTCAAGACTGCTGTTGGGTAGCTTTTGATTAGTCTTGATTGGATATAAACAGCTACAATCCATCTCACTCATACCTCCCTCAACCCCTCCAATCCCGTAATCCCTTTCCAAAAACCTCCAATTTTCCAGTCCCTGAGAAAGCATATAAGCTCACGAGATCACACCAAGCTATTAAACAGAAGAAAGAAATCTAGTCACATGCTCACCCCGATCAAGCAGCCTACATATTTCATTGCACATCGCCAACAGGAATCGCCAACAGGAATTAGATTCCTTTTCTCGTCCGCCAATCATCAAAGCGGGTTTCGATCCTGGATCAATCAGATCAAGTCGGATTTTTACCACCACCGAATCACGTCCTCCCATCCAAACGCATATACAATACATCTCCCGTTCAAGCCGGGAAATTGTTTGTCCAAGTTGGGTTTGAACTGTTGTGATATATCGACGTGATAATCCAGATCGCCGATGGGGCGTGTGAGATGTCCTGGATAGGTAGATAGGTAGTCCTGGATCCCACAGAATCAAGAATCAATAAGTACCGACCGAATCGTTCTCTTTTCTCTCCCAGTTACTTCTACCTCCTCCGTATTCTATCGCATCCTTCTCTTCTTTGAGCACTTAAATATTCCCTACCACGTTATACCACCTTTAGAAAGCGAAGTCACGGGGGGAAGATGGTCTCATTCCCAATCAAGCGACCTGCTTATTTCGTTGCATATCGCAGGGAGCAGGTATGGAGGTATGGAGATATGTTGGAGGTATGCAGAAGGTATATTAAAGGTATGTACAATGTAATTTTCGCTTCTCACGAATACCAGCATTCCCAAATTAACGCTCACGTGAAAGAGCAATAGCCTAACCCAACCATAACAAGAACATGGCCCAAAAATCATAAATTCATTTATTCATCCACCATCTATCATCTCCACATAATCTCATAACCACCCCACCCCTCCTTTTCCCATCACTCATTCCATCAACCAAACTTAAACCCTCTCTTCGGATCCCAAGTCTGGTTCCCACCCGCCGGCGCACCCGCACCACCGCCCGTCCCANCCTCCTTTTCCCATCACTCATTCCATCAACCAAACTTAAACCCTCTCTTCGGATCCCAAGTCTGGTTCCCACCCGCCGGCGCACCCGCACCACCGCCCGTCCCACCGAACTTGATACCCATCCCGGGATCCCAGGTTCCACCCGCCATCAAACCGGGACTCTGGATACTAGTTCGCTGAGGTACGGGTGCGGAGATGTCGGCTCGTGGGTGAGGCGAGACAGGATGGGGTTGCTGAGATGGGGTTGGTTGGAGCGGGGACTGTAGGGGAGGGGGTGGGTGGTGGATATTTAGTGATGAGAGGGGTGGGAGGAGAGGGAGGGAAAGTTCGCTGTGAGGAGTTAGTAATGTGTTCAACAGATTGTGCATGAAAAGCGACATACGATTCCAAAACCTGTGCCTCCTCTCTCCTCTGATACACAAAATCCCTACACTCGTTCCGAAACTTCTGCACCCAATTGGCAAGCTCGTTGTAGAATTTCCGCCCTCCCTCGATGTCTCTAACAATCTCCTTGTACGTCCAATACGCTGTCTCTAGACTTTGCAGCGCCTGCTCTCTCTCCTTGGAACTCTTATCGCCCTTCCTCCCCGCCACGAAGCGAGAATTAGCCTCTTCCAGTGCCTGTAACAATAAATCTTGTTCCTCGCTATCGGATTGCAAAGCCTGCGAATCAACATCGTATTTTGTGAGGCGCTGGTCGAAGAAATCTTCAAAGTGGACTGCGGCTATACTCTGACTTGGGTACTCACGTTCTAAGCGGGCCGCCTCGGCGAGGATCGAGGTATTTATGTCGTCTTTTTTTGCCTTTTCTCGAAGTGCCTCGATTTTTCTACGACGCCGGGATTCGAGACGCGAAACTTCGTTGAGGCTACTTCTCAGTCGTGATACATCTCCTTCGAGCTGAGGTGGTATCGCAACACGACGAGAACTGGGCACAAAGTTCCCGATATCCCGGTCCGACCCGGAGAGAATTCGCAGCATGTCTTCGCATTTGCGAAATTTCTGTAGGACCGAGGCATCGCTACTTGCTGCGCCCTTAAGGTAACCGCCAATTTCATCAGCTTTAGCATAGAGCTTTGCTGCTGCAGTTCGAGAGTCGTCGCGTGTCCATCTGTCTGTGCCGTATTTCAGTCGTAGTCTTTGCTCTTCAGATGCTTCTGCTTGAAGAAGCTCTCTGCCTTCCGCAAATTGTCCTTCATCTGAGGATTTCAGTTTTGCGGTATCAGAAAAGGAACGTTGCAATCGTGTCAAAGCATCTGCTTGTCTGATTTCTTCGGCATGAGCGGTGAGAGTTGGTGGTAGTCCCAATGGTTTTTCCAGCGCTTGGAGTGAACCTGGGAGATTGAGAGAGCGAAGTGTATCGTGGATTTTGTTGGTGAGTATTTCTAGTTGGGCGATGATATTATCGTTGACGAGTCGGTCTCGTCTTTCTTCGTAGATACTGGCAGCTACATGTACAGCAAATGGAACTAGCTTTGCAAAAAGTGGTGGTCCGAACTCTTTTGTATCTCCAATGAAGCTAGCGGGCTCCGATATCTCTTTTGGGACTTTCGAAACTGCCATATTGGCTCTCTCAAGAGTTTTGAGTTCTGATTTTGGCGGTACGGGATCTACAAGGTCAGTATAGAAACATCCTGATGTTTCCGCATGACTCACTTAGATATATCAGGTCATTATCCTTCTCAGCTCGTTTCAAATCCTCCGTGACTCTATTTTTCAGTCCGTTCAGATCCCCCAAGACGACCTTATTTAAATATCGCGCTTCCTTTAAAGCCTCATTGACACAAGCAATACTGTCTCTCAATCTCGCAACCTCCTCCCCATACTTTCTCTTCTCCAAACAATCACAGGCTTGCCTGTACTGCGCAGCCGCAGCAAAATGGTGGTGTTTTGCGGTAGTATGATGTATCCACTCCGAACTAACCGCCTCACTCTTAACACCCCAGTCCCCAGCAGCACCGTAAAAGTCCGAGACCTTAGCAGCCAACTTCGCTATAGATGCATCTTTGTACCCATCCATGACAGCCTTCTGCCAAAAGCACTCCTGGGCTTGTGCCAGCATTAAATATTCCAGAGACTCGAGTGTACTGTCATCCATATCTTCTGGTGGGGTCGTTCTTGATTCGGGTATGATCTCCGTCTTGATATGTGAAATCACCCCCGCAGCCTGGCAGAAATAATTACAAGCTGCTCTCAGTCCCTCCGTCGTCCCACGATTAGAGTTCGTTGCTAATTGCGAGTAAAGTGCCGCAAGATTATAGAGGACGTTCGCTAACTCGAATTTGAGGTTATTCTCCGTAATCGGTCGCTCAACATTATATCCCAGCGCAGGATACCAAACGAAATCAACTCCAATCTGCAACTGCATCAGTTTCTCCTTCTTCGCTCTTGTCCGGTTGGTTGTAGAATCTTACATCAATAGGGAACTTTCCTCCCATCCAAGATATTTGTCCCGCATAAGCAGCTATCTTCTTGATCCCACTCGTATGCGGTTCGCGTACATGGACGACATCCCGTCGTAGGGCATCGATGACCTCCAGGTCCTGCTTGAACATGTCGGGATGCTGCTCATATTTGCTGGATATGTATTGTTTGATTGCAGATGACAGAGCGAGACTGTTGGTCTTGCGGAACGGGAGGAAGAGGATATTGCTGTCGGCCATGATTAGTTTGTTGGACTCGCAGAACGTGGGGCGGTATTTGGGGGAGAGACTTACTTAGCCATGGCACAGATATTTGTTTACAAGCTCGTTGGGAGGAACTGCGCGCAGTGAATATTTACAGTGAAAGTTGTAAATTGTCCGATGACTTCATTGGTGCCTCAGAAGTAAGGCATCAAACCTGCGGGGTGACAAGTATAAGAGAAAATCAGTTTCACAATATTAAAGTTTTCTGATTGATTTGTGCAGATAATTTGAAGAACGGGTTATGAAACGATGTTAAAAGACACATTTCACGTGATATATCTGTATTGAAGTAAATAGGGGCAAGATCAGTCAATCAAATAGGTAGCTCGCCTCGTCTAAGAACTCTTTTTTCCTTCTATACATAATCTATAAGTATAAGTATATTTCAACCTTAATGTACTGTACGCCTTTCAGATAGTAGATAACTGATATTCATTATGTTCTTTTACTATGGTTATATATTTATATATTTATTTATTTCTATTTAACGTCAAGCGGATTCTAGCTCGCGTGGGCTAGGTCCTAAAGAGTCCCAAAATAGGGCAAATGACGCTAGGGGGGTGCCCTAGGCTACAGGAGGTGTAAACGGAAAGAGCTAATTTACAAGAGACAGTTTAGAGAGAAGCTCCACTTTCGGAACAGCTCTTATCCTTAATTAGTTCTAGAACCAGGGTAACAACAAAGGAGATATTTAATAAAAGGAAAAAAGAAAAGAGAAATAAAAGAAGGCCTGTCCATCTAGCAGATTTTAGTGTAGAATCCGGTCTTAAAGTAGACCTGGCTAAATAGCCCCTCGCAGTGAGATCCAAAGAGCAGTTGAGGGTTCTTCTCAGCCTTTGCCAATAGCTTAGGGGCTTTGTTGTTTGCTAGCTTGCAAAAGAGTAGGTGGAACTGGGTCTTGGCCTTCCTACACTTACAGTTCCCTGAATTGAGTAGCGCGTCGAAGTAAAAGAAGCGAAGATGGTAGGCAGTAAAGTCTCCGTGTCCAGAACGAGCAGCGATTAAGCGAGCGAGGACCTCTCTGGTAACTGGAGAGACTTGGGCTTCAAGAACCAGGTACAGAGGCCTAGGTCCTTATATAGAGCTGGGAGTGTAGTATTCCAGAGNAACGAGCAGCGATTAAGCGAGCGAGGACCTCTCTTGGTAACTGGAGAGACTTGGGCTTCAAGAACCAGGTACAGAGGCCTAGGTCCTTATATAGAGCTGGGAGTGTAGTATTCCAGAGATTTCTTGCTAGCCTGTTCCCTAGCTCCTTTACCTCTCTCTGAAGCGTGGCCGTACAGAGTAGAGGGAGGGGACCAGAGGGGGGTGTCCGCGCCGCTTTCCCTGCAGCTTTATCCGCAATCTCATTGCCTAGGATACCTATGTGGCTAGGGCACCACCTTGTTCGTATTTTCCCAGGGTAAGATTGAGTTAATTCGTTGACCTTGTTAAAGGTTTCTTGCGAGGTGCCACAGGACCGGTAGGTTAACTGTAGTGTAGCTTCAAGGTTCTCGAGGCAGATCCAGCACTTTCTAGCCAAAGACCAGAAAGGGGAGTCTAGGGCTAGTTCTAGGCCATGTAAAGCAGCTCT
>CAJVRM010000396.1:237728-276479 GCA_911693285.1 Hymenoscyphus albidus | reverse complement strand
CTATGGCACACACAACGAGCAGCTGAGGATGAGAACGAGGACGAGGACGAGAATGAACGTGGTATAGGGCGTGAAACGCAGGGGGCGTACTAAAACACACTTTCTTTTTTGTCTTTCTTTTGTCATAACCAGAAGCCTCGCTGCTTCCAACAACCCAATAACTGTATTCACCAAAACTCCCTTCTCACACAGGTATTTAGTACAGTTTCAGTTATCTGCTGGAGGGAAACCCCCAGCCGTGCTACTATAGTCTCAGACTCACACAGCACGTTAAAAGGAATAATAATAATAATAATAATAATAATAATAACAAAAAAGGGGGGTAATCACGTGCGATTATCTCTCAATATCGAAACCGTAAAAACGAGGCACCAACAAAGAACATCCTCGTCATTCCCTTCAAAAAAACGTATCACACTGGGCAGCCTCATACCACCACCTCAACAGCCACGTCCCAAAAACGCATCGCCTTCAGTCCAATCCTCGAACCTCAGATCATAATCGTCAATATGCCACCAAAGCAATTCAGTGTCGCGCGCTCCGGGGGACCACGTCGTGGACACCAGCAAGGATACTTTGGAGCTGCTTATAGCGCCATCACATCAAAGGACAACCGAAGTGTTGTGCAGAGTGTTGGAATTTTCGGAGTGAGTAGCCACTACCCTTCCACATAGATTACGGACGTTAGGGTGTTTGTTGGCAACCGTGCAGCAATTGCGATCAAGAACCAAGCTAATTTATTGGAAATCTAGGTCGCAGTCGCATTCTTCTCGAGTTCATGGAGCGAATTCATCTTACCTCCTCTATAGACGCCGATTCAAAGATGACGATAGGGCTTCGGAATTGATGGAACGACGGTGGACTGTATAATGAATTTTCGATACGATGCGATGATGGTGGTTTGGGGAGGTGTATGATATGAATGGGAACGAGAAGAAAATTTCTGCTGAGGAGAAGAGGTTAGTGGGATGAATCATGTGTAATACCATACAAGGATGGAGGCATCGTATATGGCGTTGAGTGGTTACCGTATCTGTGTCAATGGAATGGATCTCTACTTTATTGATGGGGATTTTTATGAATTCCCTTCTACAACTGTTTTGTGAGGTTGGGGTTGGTGTAAGAAGAGGAAGTCGCTACGAGAAGTTTTGGAGAGATGTTGGAATTGCGACTCAAATTAACTTGCGGTTACTGGGAAAGCTATTGTGGAAGCTCATAAGGTACCTTGTTTGGCCAGTGTCAGACAAGTCTATGGTTTCATCGCATTTCAAAGTTCGTTGTCATTATCTTGAATTCTTGCTACGCAGCTGGAATCAAGTGTCTTATCTCCTGAGCCTGGAAAAAGCTATCATTTCTCCTGAATTATAGTTACATATCGTTATTTCGAACTTTAGACTTTCATATCATCAGATCAACGTCTTCCTCCACAAACTCAACTGAGTCCCTCTTCTGAAATCCTGAATAGATTCCCCTGGAAGAGAGATCAATGCCGGTGGAGTGCCGTAGACTGGGCCTCAATAACAACTCTTCCACTTGACCGGTTCTCTCTGTAAGAACCTTGAGAAGTTGTTTGTTCTTTCCCAGGAGCAGGTGAAAGTGGCGCGACTTTCCATTCTGTATGTGCCAAAGCTGCCTTGTAAAGATCGCTGTAATTGGCCTTTTACATGAAGTGTACGAGACGTTGCAATAAACATCGGAGATCTGGCTTTGTGGAGAGGCTGATGGAATCCTCAATCCTGTTGGGTTTGAAGAATGGTTTTCTACCTCTGTCATGAACCCCAAGTCTTTCCAATTTTGATGAGTAAGGATGAGCCAAAAGGTTTTATACAAAAAAACCAGGGAGATAATATTTCGAACTAGAGAGGTTCGGCATAAGGTATGAATTCAATACGGGTTCAGAGGAATAAGTAGCACGATTTCCTGAGCCAATCTGATGCCAGCATGCCTACTTACGGAGAAATACTCTGCAAGGCATGTGGTCTGCTGGGTGAGCTCCACCAGACTCAAATTGATACGCTCTTTCTCCATCAACCGTAACTATGCTTTTGCGGGGGTGAAGTCTGTCAAACTCCTCATATGAATCCTTAACATCGAACTCTCTTGCTGTAAGTGCTAGAATCACTTTGAGCTCACTCATTACGAGGCCTTGTCCGACACAATTCCTCGGTCCGAATTCAAATGGTCTCCAAGCCCATTTTGTAGGATACATAGGGTCGCCAGGGTCCGTCATCCAGCGTTCTGGAATAAATTCGTCGGGCTTAGGCCAGTATTTGGGGTTCCGTTGAATTCCTTGGTGGATGATCCAAACCATCGTATTTCCTGTTGGATATCTGTTTCCTTCATCGTCTGTGATATCAACTCCATCCACACCTTGTCGGGCTCCCGAGGCATGCGGAAACAATCGCATTGCTTCTTTGATCACCGAGGGCGTATAGACCAATTGATTGAGTGTTTGTGGGTTGCTGGTTATGACACTCGCCGCGGATGTTGGATCTTTCCCGAGAACGGTGTCGTGTTCCTCGCGTAATTTCTTGAGGGTTTCTGGATTCTTGTTTAAGAGATAGAATGCGTGGCAAATACTACTACTTGTGGTGTCATGACCGGCAAATAAGAATGTACGTATCTGATAAGTAGCGTATGACTTAAAGGTCTCGTCGTTGTGGCAGGAAGTTCCTTCGTGCCTCCATTTTCCTTCAGATAACCTTCTAGAACTAGACCAATGACAGATTTGCTATCCCAATTGTCTGCCAATTTCAGGTTCGTCTTGTAAGCTTCATATCTCAAGTCCAATTCTCGGCCAATATATGCGTTCATTCGCTTGGAATTTCGCCATTGTGCAAATAAGCGGGGTGGGTAATACCGAACAAAGGGGTTTATGGTAGCGTCCCCCAGGTGCCATCGAGTTCGGTCCAATAGAGAGACTGCTAAGGGAGTTTTGGTCTTCTTCGAATCCAAGTTGCTCTCGCTGTGAGAGTTATCAGCACGGCTCTTGAGGGTTGGTAAGCTGTACATACAGTACAAGCGCTCCTATCATATCCATAGTGAACCACAATGTCTCCTCATCTAGCAGGATGATTTCTGCACGCTCAGCGTACTCGAATAACAACCTCCTGTACGCCAGGGCTTCATTTACGATTTTCGGGACTAGCTTTATAATATGTGCTTGGCTGAAGCCAGGATTGAAAGTACCTCGCCATGATTTCCATAATTCTTCTTCCATTGTAAAGAGATTTGGTCCCCCAGCAATTGGCTGGAACCACCGAACCAAGGACTTGGGTTTCTTGGGGGCTATCGCAGTTTTTTTGAGTTGCATCCACGGCTGCAGACAGAGACGTACAAACAAGTAGAGGCATGAAGAAGGGCCACATATCCAGATAAAATACCCCGTTAGGAAATCCATCCTTAGCGATTTGACCAAAGGAGTACGCTGGATGCGCATCTGGGGGTAGTTTGTCGATGTACGTCTTCATAGTGAGCAAATGTCCAAAAAGGAGGTTGTATTTTGGCATGGGCTAGTCTTCGTTAGCTCCGGAAACGGATCATGTTGGAGCATGAGCAGACCAGCCCTTGCTTTTGCAAGTCAACGAATATACGACGTGCCTTCCAAGCTTTTACGGCGATGTTGAGAATCCATACCCTCCCCAGGGTCCAGAGAACAGGCGAGATGATTCCGGATGGTGAGATGAGTTGAGACTCCATCTCTATGGCTGTGCTTTTGTACTGTAATAAAGCTTCATTTTCAGCAAATACTTAAGTATAGAAGCGTACTCGTATGTTGGGCCAGTTGGAAATAACCTCGTAGCTTGTTGATTACGTTTGCTTGTTGGTTGGTACTCACGGGAAAAGTCTTGGGCTTCAGGTTACGGACTGACTAACTGACAGCCAGTACCCAGCAGGAAAGTACTTCTATTTAGCTTCGAGGATTTCGGGATTGCGGATACGTAAATTTACATATATACGTATATGATAATTACTTCTGGGCGGCGGGTGACGTTGTGGGAACCTATAGTAGTTGACAGGGAACAGCTTCCTAACAAGGGCTGGGTGGTAGGTGCGCATTCTACTTAGTTTACACAGAGGCTCGAGAGAGGCTAACGTTGCCATTGCAACTACTTTGGCGAAGTTCTCTTGTACGTTCAATTATTCTTCGTTGTAACACGCATTTCAAGCAAAGGATTTGGAATGCAATCATTTCTTTGGGATGATGGCAATCAAGTCTTACTGTGACGCTATGTCAAACTGCTGAAGTCTCACTTGGGGGTTTCTGCTGTAGCTTCGTAAGCAACCTAGCCATCTGGCTAGGGTTAGTATAATGTCTTGAATGAGAAAAAGTGAAAAGCAACATTTGAACATAGGTTATACTAGTTCAAAGACTCAGAAAAAAATCCGGAGTTATGTCCGTCCATGATTTGGCAACCCAAGAGGATTGGTATCAATATCCCCTCCAACCTTAAATATGATATTTGAACGTGCACTCGCCAAGTAGGTGATCAGTGGATATTTTGGGTACCATATGGTTTAATACGCGCCCTATAATTTCCTGCAATAGGATGCACACGCTAAGAGAGCCGCAATAGATAGGTCTTGTGAACCGTGAAACTGGGATTAGAAAGTGCTACATTGTGAGGTCGAAAGCGGTATCGTCTAACCTTGACTCCAGACAGAATTATGGCAAATTGTGATTGGATGGCTTCTCAGTCCGCCTACAGCCAATTCATGCCCCCAGGACTAAGAAACACGTCTGGTTAATTTCATCAAGCTATTTGCAACATAACTTCATACTGATATTGCTTTTTCCGGAGATGCTATTGGCCAGTTGGTTATTTCAACTGCAAGACTACACTAATTACGGGCAATTGGAGTCAAATTCATCCATTTATTACCATCATTAGACGAGTAGGTGACGCATTGGCACTTTTGGTTGCCCCTTTGAAATATCTCACCTTAGTATCGAAGTGCCTAACCAGTATTGCCAGGGAAATGTTGGGCTTCAGAGGAAGGAAACTCTGTACTTTCTAACAAATTCAGTAAATTGTGGCCTTAATATTACTTACTATAGAAATAACCTCAGGGACTTTACTCCTTTGGTCCATATCTGTACGGAGTAGTGGGGGCATGAATGGGAGTAATATCAGAGTGGCGAGGCGACGCTCTCACCTTCAATCGCACGGCTTCCAAGTCTTTACCCTACGTGTACAAGCCCCAAAAGAGACCTAACAGTTTGCGATTTAGAAGCCGGGCGGGGCTTTGAGAACAAGCTCGAGATGTTACTCGTCATAGTGGCGCCAAGAATAGGGGGCTACCAGGGTCTTTGATTTTGAGTTGGGGTCACTTTCACGAAACTGGGTAATAATAGAACCAAAGGTGCTTGTAAACTCGCGTGCCTCATCTTCAATTACTATAAGACCAAATGCCACCCCTTCGCTCTCCAAATATTCTCTACACATCTCCTCAATACCTCAAATACGTTTACGTAACGAACATAACTCTTCATCATGCAGCTCTCAAATACCATTCTCATCGCTCTTGTTCATGCCATGGCAGTGTCAGCACTCCTGTGTGAAAGCAACAAATTGCCTTTCCCAGGAAGTGCTGCAGCAGGAGTATCATGCAGCAAACAAACAACCTGCGTACGTTTTCCTAACAGGATTAGACATCCCTTCTTCCAATCACTCCTCCCACGAGACTAGATGGAATTAAACGAATTCAAATAATGGACAAGAAATTACGAGGCCATGTTGCGATTGTAATTTGAGATCTCTAAGAGGTAGCCTTCTCTAAAGTAGACATCGCTTAACGGTCAATTTGTCTTCCAGTACGCTCTCGCTTGTACTCAGCGAAAGCAAGTGTCGCATCAAGACTAGATGTTGTGACCACAACATAGCAAAAGAATTGAATAGCCTTGCAAGTTTGTAAACTATCCAAGTTTGCCAGAGTGGCGAAGCCCGACCTAACTCTATAACCGTCGTTGCGGTGTGGAAAGGTGATGCGACCCTACCCTCGACTTCTACAAGCGAGAACATAGCAGCCCCTAGTCTTCCGGGCATTTCGCCTACTTAGCAGATAGTCAAGACAGTGGGATTTCGTCCCAATAGCAAGAACAGTGACCCATCACCGTGTATATAAAAAATATACAATAGCAAATTACTTAACATGCGATAGCGAGCCAGGGACGACGGTGAAGGCGGACAAGGCGAAGTGGAGGACAGCTTTGACCTTTGGGATGATTATAAAAACCGATCAGCACTCTGGGATAAACAATACACCAACTTTTCCGACTAATGTGCTAACTATTTCATCGTTATGGAATTGGAACACCACTTTCATGCCACTTATCGAGTCCGAGGGCATATAACACAGGTTTTCGTATTATCGTTCTTTAGGTGGCGGCTAGAAAGAGTGGGACTGCCGTATATCCGTCATAGAAAGGTGGCATTCTAGCAATAGGTAGAAGAGGGATGATCTAGTTGTCAAGTAATAGCATAGCTGTTAATGTATCCTTTAAGCGAAGTTTATCTACTTTTAGAATCAAAATCCAATACTAGTAGGCTCAAACATTTATTGCTATTTGGCTTACCTTTACCCTGTTTACTATCTTCCCAAGTACTCCTTGGATGATACGATCTTGGGTAATAAAGCCTCCTAAAAATGCCACCAATCACTCTCGCTTAATGCAGTCGCTTAATGCAGTCACCAAACTCAGATTTAGGCGAGCTTTTGGTAGGGGCTAGCGGACGGTCCTACTCACACTATCATGTTCTTCTGTGGATATGGGCTAACTTGAATGCCACTTTCCGCCGGAAGCCCCTATTACAGGACTAAACACAGGTTCCGGGCTTGCGTCCTCTAAGGCAACCAGTCTATATAAATTACTCCGTTAATTTCTGTTAGCCCTATAGGCACCCTTGTTGGCAGTCGCAAGAAGAAGTCGCATACTTATTATACAATCTGTAAAGAACGCTTGAGACATTAGTTTCTGTTCAACGTTAACAGCAGCACATCTGCTTGCAGATATTCCTTGTCCGAATTATTAACATAGGAGATATATTTAACTATGATGTGTTATTTACTGCTAATTTTCTATCCACTGATTCCTGTTTTTCATGAAGTAAGCTTACTGGGAACGGGTTTTCCTGACTAGGCTGACTTGCTCCAAATTACCCAAGGTTTGGTTACGTACTGGTAATAGACGGGACAACAATGCCACTCAAATAGCGATTCCTGGCTAAACGCCATTTCACCAAATTTTTGACCGCAGAAATGCCCTTCTAATGCCGTTCATTACTTCAGTAATTCTTCAGTGCCAGTCTGATGACAACTGACAATTAGATTTCTGTCGGCAGAGGAAAACGTGGCAATGCTGCCAAACCTATATGGCACTTTACCCAACACAGTCCTGAAGTGTACTCCTCACTTCACGACGAAAATACGCCGAAACTACGATAAATTAAGCCCACTGACATATTTCTTGGTGTTTTTTGTAATTAGCACTGGAGTAGAAACTATTCTTTGACTGTGAGCAATATCTAGAACAGACGACAGAGCTTCTTTCAGCGAAATCAGAATGCATATAATCTAGGAACCTACCATTCAGTCCGCAAGTCAGTATTGGGAATAGTGACTTGTGGGGAGTAATTAAAAGCATTTTAACCAGAGAGTGCGTGACAGTCTAAGTGAGATACATAAGAGAAGGGGTGTCTACTAGTGTGTCCATTTAGGCCAATTCACCTAAGTTGTATATTTCATATGGGGCAGATTTCAGCTGACAAATATGCTACCTGTCTGCCTTGCTGGCAAAAGTTCGATTCGTTTTTGACAGAGATGCCACATGAGTACATGTCATAAAAGTGTTTTAGTCAGAAATAACCAAATTTTTAACATCTAATTATCTTTCTCGCAAAAAGGAACGCTGCGATGAACTCACTGGTAAGCCAAATTCAATTGACGCTTGTTTGTGCTGCGAATGGTGCGTTATTCTTATACTGTTTGGGTGTAAGGGTCCGATGTCTATTAAAGAGAATTGCTAGTCTTTGAATTCTTAACATTATCCTATCATTTTCTCAGTTGGTTGAATATTTGCACAGCTAGAAGCCAAAACGAGAAGAAAATCCCGTGTCTTGTTTCGCGAAAGTTTGGGAAGGTTGTCCTCCTAAGAGATTAATTACGCGATTTTAGTTATAGACTATCGTAGAATAGGTTATCAGTTTGTCTAAGCTAGGTCTATGCTAACTTGTATGATTCCAAAGATTCAACTAGCGAAGGTGAGTGGGCCGAGTATGGGAAGTCTAAATAGCCTTAAAACTAGACTCCCTCAAGTACTAACTTGCGGGATAACTTGAATTTACGATCTGAGCGTAGTTAGTAATAATTTGTAAAGTCCCCTCCTGGTTCTACAAGTCAACTTTCCACCTCTAACACGGCTTTCGCATGGCTTTAGTCTACCTCTTAGAACTGGTAAACAAGCCTTGATAGTCGGTGACAAAATCGGCCTATTGGCGCGCAGCAGATTTGCAGGTCTCACTTTTTAAATTGCATAAATCTATAACTAGCTTTTATAGAAGCCTTCAGGACGGCGTGCGGTGTTCTCTCAAGATGCTTTTCCTATTCATAGTGTCCTAAGAATAAACATATGACGTAAGTTGAAAATCTTCTGTACCTTCTATCTTGGCGCGGATATCGACGCGATTAATCCCCAAGCGGGCTTCTCTTTGACGGAATTGTGTACTTCTCGGATCACTTGGTTCAAATGCTTCTTAATATACCTTGTGTGTCACAATACACTACTATATTCTTCGATATGACAAATCCTTGTTAGCACGGTCTAGACCTTATGACGTCGCCGAATGTTTACAACAGCGCAACATGCGATACAGTAGTAGAAACGTGACCCTCGTCAGCCACGGTCCTCACTTTTTGACATTCACGCCCTTCATAAGTACAGTACTCCAGCACGACAACAAATTCTCTAGTCCTGAAATATATAACCATCACCTCATCACCGTGATGATCTATCATCCTCTTTGAACTTCACAAACAACCGCACGTACTCGTACCCTCGGCCCAATTTCATGCAATACAAAGTTGGATGTCCAAAACGGACACCGAAAGGCCAAACCCCCCGGCCAACAGGTAATCTCTACCAATAAGCCTTCTCCAACCAATGAAAGCATGTAATTGGTGCTGATAAAAAGTTTGTGCCAGACTTATTTGAAGAGTTTTCATAAGGCGAAAATCAGGAGTCAATTTTTGGATAGTGAAAGCAAATCTCAAGCTCTCAAGGCGCGGCGAACCGACACGCTCCAGAATTACAGAAAAAGCAGTTTCAATGCAATCATGGCTATCCAAGATATTTTGAACTGGCATTATTCGAACAAGCAAAATTTCGCCGAGAGAGATCTTCCACGTGTAGCCCGCTTAGAGCGGCGGATAAGAAAAGCAATTCCTGAGCTGGGGTTCCCAGCAATTACTGAGGGAAGTGATAGGAAAGGCATCCTTCTGGAAGACTACATGCATTCTTCTCTGTCTCAGCGGGCGCAACCATGAGGCGTAAAGGGATGGCCGTGAGAGGCCGCCCTGCTTGTCATTGCATCAAGCTCGCCACCAAGAACACCAAGGACTGTCGGACACCAAGGATATCAAGGATATCAAGAGCGGGAGGGGAGATCTCAACTCCGCCTCACTGGCCTCAACGTCGGCCAAGATGGCGCAAAATTACAGCTAGAGCCAAAGGAACTGAAAGACGCATGTTCTTGTAGCCTGTTTACCTACCTCAACTGAGTGGAGGAGCCTGATCATGTTTCTGCACGCGACCATCACACTTGATATATATGGGGAACAGAGTAGGCCTCATCCGAAAGAAGGTTTGGCTGGTAGAGCTAGGGCACCATTGCATCGGGGAGCCCACAGCATCCAGTTGGTCGGTTCCTTCCTGGAAGAATCCCCAACTGGTGCTCCGTAAAAGAGGACGAACGATAAGCAGGGCAGGATTGGCTAACATAACACATACACATGTACCACGTTAGAGTAAGTCAAACCCGGAACCCGCCCGCTGAAAACATTTACTAAGTCTACGAGAACTCGAAGCTCAGCAGAATTCTGGTGACCATGGAATTGTATTCACCATATCTTCCGGCTGTATCGCGTATCTTTGAGGTCCCACATTATTCGCACTGGAATCTCCTCTAGGGTCCCAAAATCAGCTCGGAGTCTATTTTTCACGATCTATTCCCCGCCAAAATCACATGAGCATGCGAAATGAAATGTTTTGGAATGCGTAATTTTATACTGCTAAAACAGTAAAACTACGCGAGGCTGACCAGTAACAGTTTACCGTTCTGGCTTACTATCGTAGAAGTATCTCAGTATCTGTTTCCAAGGCATAAACCCTGGTGAACCCCAGCGGAGATGGTCCGTTCCAGGCGAGCGGACTTCAATTGCTCTTCCAGAACACTTCTGCTTTTGCCAAGAAGGTTCTAGTCATCACGGGGAAATTTGAGGATTTGGCGGGGCGGGAGGAGGGTACAGTGAGGATTGGAGAGAAGAGGACTCGAGCCACGAGAAAGACCTCGATTGAACTCAAGCTTATCACGCCACAGCCCTGTTTGCCTCCCCACCAGTGTTGAATCAAAACGAGTGTTTTCGAGAAAGCCGCTCAACAAGTCTTCTCTCGCTAAAACTCCAACAGCCGACCCAGCTCAAACTGTTTGGGTGGCGGATGCCCCGTTTTACGTAGGTGTAGAAATATTGACAGCCCAAAGCAGCATGATTGGTTTCTACAATTGAACGGTTTTTGACGGGCTCCTGTCATTCGCTGCATCCCTTCCACCAGCGGCTCTTGGCGGCTCTTATCTGTGGATCGACGGGAGGCAATGGGATGAGACATGCACCTGCAATGCATGTTTCTAGCGGGGAACTTACTAGCCTCTATATCCCCGTCTCTTTCCCAAAGCGCCCCCGAGGGCCAAGGTGCCAGTATCCCCAGCGGCCCAGGAAGCTTCGCCTCTTGTGTGATGCTTGTTATGTCTGGGCGATCCCAGTATATTTCGTCTTTAGCTCGAATTTTTATCCCTCGGTGACGCCGCCGAGCCAGTCAGCGTTCAGTCTTGAAGCTCCTTGCAAGTTTACCGAGCTTCAATTTCTCTATCGTTCATCCAACAACCCGGCCAAAATGCGTATCTACGGTTTTCCATAAACAGTTAGACCAAGATTCTGTGTCCCTGTCCTGTACTCGAGTGGATGGCAGGGGAAACATGTCTGCTGCGTGGGTAGTGGGTAGTTCCCGTCCTGCGATCTTCTACTTAAGTCGTGCACATTCCCAAGTCTAATTCTCTGACTCTTGGTATCCTATTCATCCACTTCCCCTCTCCGTGTAGAGTCAACCTTTCATTTCATACAATTATATATTTGTTTGTAGGAAATAGTGCTGGCTCAAAATGGAGGAAAAGACTCAGGACAAATATGCCCCATCTACGACGCCATCGCCTACCCCAGGCGATGTCGAGATGGGGGAGACCGACAAACTACACAGAGCTCTCAAAGGTAGACACATGCAAATGATTGCAATCGGTGGTTCTATTGGAGCTGGTCTGTTCGTCGGTTCTGGTGGTGCTCTATCGTCTGGTGGACCCGGTGCTCTGGTTATTGATTTTATCATTATCGGTTTCATGTAAGGTTACTTCTTTCCTAACTTACCCGTATTACACTAACACATGATCACAGGTTGTTGCTTACTGTAAATGCTATGGGAGAACTCGCTGCTCTCTACCCTGTCGCTGGTTCTTTCTACAACTACTCCATTCGATTCATCGACCCTGCTTGGGGATTCGCTATGGGGTGGAATTACGCACTTAATTGGTTGATCGTCCTGCCTTTCGAATTGACTACTGCTGGTATCACAATCGCATTTTGGACAGATCCAGATGATACTGGAACTCCTTCCATCAACGTTGCCGTCTGGATCACCATCTTCTTGGTTATGGTCACTGCTATCAATTTTTTTGGTGTTAAGGGATACGGAGAGGTTGAATTCGTTCTTGGTCTTATCAAGGTTATTGCCATCATTGGATTCATTATTCTGGGTATAATTATCGATTGTGGTGGTGTTCCAACCGACACTCGTGGATATATTGGAGCGAAATACTGGCACAATCCTGGAGCATTCCGCAACGGTTTCAAGGGTTTCTGTTCCGTGTTCGTCACTGCATCATTCGCCTTTGGCGGAACCGAACTTGTTGGCCTCGCAGCCGCTGAATGCGCCAACCCCAGAAAGACCATTCCAAAGGCCACGAAGCAAGTGTTCTGGAGAATCACTCTGTTTTACGTTATCTCACTCTTCATCCTCGGTCTTATCGTCCCATCTGATGACCCAACACTCTCCAAGGCATCTGGAGGACACACTCGTTACTCTCCATTCGTTTTGTCTTTCAAGCTCGCTGGAATCAAGGTTCTCCCATCTATTTTCAATGCAGTGATTACTTTGAGTGTTATCTCGGTCGCCAATTCTTGCACTTTTGCCTCAACGAGAACTGTTCAAGCACTTTGCGCCGCTGGTATGGGGCCAAAATGGGGTGCTAAGGTTGACAAAAAGGGTCGTCCCTGGGTCATTCTTATCGTTGCCCTTACCTTCGGAGCTTTGGCATATGTTAATGTTGCTCCACAAGGAAGCGAAATCTTCACTTGGTTGCTCTCCATTTCCGGTCTCTCCAACTTCTTCACCTGGGGTTCCATCTGTTTCGCCCACATTCGATTCCGTAAGGCCTGGGCCATGAATGGTCGTACAGTCGACGACCTTCCATTCGCTGCCATGTTTGGTACCACTGGCTCATGGATCGGTCTCGGTCTCAACATTCTATGTCTCATCGCCCAATTCTACGTCTCTCTCTTCCCTATCGGAGGACAGCCAGACGCTAAGGCTTTCTTTGAGAACTATCTCGCTGCGCCAATCGTTATCGCTTTCTTCATCGGCTACAAGTGCTTCTACAAGCAATGGTCTATTGGCGTCGATCTATCACTCATTCAAATCGACGAGGGCCGTCGTGATTACGATATGGTTGCATTCAACGAGGAGATGGCTGCCGAGCGCGCTGAGCAAGCTTCATGGCCAGCGTGGAAGAGACTCTATAATAAGATGTTCTAGATTTAATTCATGTTTTGCTTTCTGCGCGGTTAGGCTGTATAAAAATTTTGGCGATACATTAATTATTTATTGTGATGGTTGGAGATTAGGGATGGGACATAATGGTTCCCCGGGGTTTAAGCTATAGTACTTTGTAAATATGCCCAACGACTGTTACGTTCAAACATTGATCAAGACTATCCATCTGCACATGTGATGCTATGCTCTCGTTTTGAATGATATTGAAACTCACTCTGCAAACATAACTGCGCCGTTGACTTGCTCTATCTACATGCTTGAACATCCTGAAAATGAGTCAGCATACGCCGCATTCCTCGCAGAAGCCTGTTGTACAACCTTCCGAATTCTGTAATCTTACCGCTCCAATCTATTTCCAACCTAATCTAGTTCCAACCACGTCAACCCAACCAAAGTAACCTTCCCTCTTCCCCCTTCCAGCCCCGTCTCGTTCGACGAATTGCACTTTTACATTGCAAATGCAGCTTCGGCAGGTTTGTCCAGCGTTCTTTTACATACAGTACTTTATCGGGTAACTCTTACCTCCCTCTTACCAAATACCTTGCCTCTCACAGTCTAACCCCAGCCCGTCCACTTCCTTGTTTATTGAAACTTTCGGATTTTCTCAGGCACTACTGTACTGTATAACTAGGTAGGACCTCTTACAATAATTGGAAGTATATTTTCCGGCGTTTTTCTGGTGTTTTGTTTTAGGGGGTCAAGGTACCCCGCGCTCTTCGGGTCCTGAAAAAACGTCGGATTTTATACCTTGCACCCTTTACTTGAAGACTGATTACAAATGCTACCTAAATTATAAAAGCATATAAAATTTATTAGCTAACTCAGAATTAAGTAAACTATTATTATAGTAGTTCTTAAGTATTTTCCTTGCCTTATTATTATATAGCGCTGTATAATTGCTGAAAGAGAGCTCTTTTTTACAGGGGTAAATTCCGACGTTTTTTCAGGACCCGAAGAGCCCGCGTTTGGAACGCCGGGTTTTTAGGTAATGGGCCCCGTTTTGGTGCCAGAGGTAGAGGCCAAATATTCTCCGCAGCTCGCCATCGGCAGTGAAAGCTCGGGAATGGCGCACTTCAAAAGTTAGGTTTGCAATGCTATAATTGTGAGGCCGAGTTGCAGGAAGTTGCGAAGAAGGAAAATTTGAAGGTGACATCAACACGAGCATGTACCGCAGAAGGCAAAAGACAAGTCCATCTATTCTATTCAGGTACAAGTAAATAATACGGTTCCTCTGCCTTTTTGTATCGCTATAGACACATTAATATATAATCAACAATCTTGCTATATCTGGCTGACCAATAGAGCAAGTCCTACCTACAGGCTAGTACCAAGTACCAAGTATTATGTATTGCCTTCACTACAAAACATATTATATTAGCAGCCGTTATGACAGCATATATTCTTTTTTTATATACTCACTGGCAAACGGCGTTATTTCCACCACAGATAACACAATCCGCGGCCGAAGTACATCTGGCTTTTGCATGTACAATGCTAAATAGCGTGCTGCGTGGCAATGGTGGCGAGTACGAGTTTTACTGTTGTAAAGCGCATGTTGGCGAATATACAGCTTAGATGTGGTTGATTGAGAGTAGACGATGGATGTGGAGGGTCTGTGGAGTTTAAACGGAGAGATGAGGGGTTTCACTTGTGTATATGTACTCTTCTTGTTAGAACATAAATTGTAAGAGGGTAACCCTTGAGAATAAGTAGGTTTACAAAAACTTTCTTCCCACGATTCTCGCCATCGATTGTCAAATTTGATCGCCTATTGAAGGTTTTTGATTACAGGCGGAACTCGTCATTAGGAGGTTCTCGGACAGGGGTTCTCTAAGGATATGAAGGAGGATATCCTTATACTGTAGCGAACCCTTGGTATAGGAGACGACAAGGTCGCATATCCAAGTGTTAGGAATAAATAGTATAGTACCTAGTAATACTTACATAATTTTGGTATTAGACGTAAAATTCTTTAATTCTTGTCGCTTACTCCTATATGAGTAAGGCAGTTGGTTACTCATATAGGTGATATGCTGTTATATCATACCCCTTCCAAATAAATTGATCAAGCTCGTCCATAACGATGGAAATCTCGTACCTTTTACATGATCTAGTTTTACTAGTACCATCTCCCATTGATCGCAGCGGCTTCTCTACGTAACAAGGCACCCGATAGTATACTGGTATCAACTATTCCTCTGGGTCCAAGCTAAGCGTGGGCACGATACTTTTTTAGGATTCGTCATCTTACGTTTATGATCCTCTTTTTGAGGAGATATTGCTGCAATATTAAAGCTCGGATCTTTTTGTCGATTATTGTTGTCAAATATGCTGAACTGGCGGATGTTGCAGGCGCTCGGTGTGTTGTGGGGGAAATCCTCCGATGTTATACCTTCTTTTGTTGTCGGCACCGGCACCTGCATGTTCGTAACTTCGTGGGGATGGATATGGAGATGGGCAGGGGATCCAGAGGGGACAAGGTTGGGGAGACCAAAGTCCGGACGTCTTGCGGCTGTTCTCTAGCTGAACTGTGTCGCTTCTTCAGGTCGGATCGTGATCATGGTCCAAGTGTCCACGTGTCAAGGTCGTTCCTTCCTTGTTTGGATTGACGACATTCTTTCAATTCGGCTCGAATAACTCAGGTGTACGGTCATTCATTAACTCCAATGGTCAATCTCGATCTGTGAAGAGAAGGGCTCCGAGGTAGAAGTGTAATTCCTTCGCCATTCGGTACTCTTTCCCTCAGACAAAAGACTATTTTTCTTGCGGCAGCAGAAACAAGGAATAGAATTCTAAACCAGGGTGGAAGTAAGGAGGGTGAGCAGTTGAAGCTGAACACTGTCACTCAGGTTATATGTGGGAGAAGTCTATATCGCCCAGATCCGAGTCTCTGATTCGCTGGTTTAGCTGAATATCGGTGCCAAGCCGTAATATAGTCAAGGACAGTGTCCAGTTTCAACTGTCCACCCTCTTTATAACTTATATGCATGATTCGTTGATAGTCAGTCTCGTAGGTATGGCTTGCTATCACCTACGCTTTATTGTTGGCATGGCATAAAACTTATACTGTAACATCCTTCTACTGTATTCTTACCAGCACAGGTTCATAGCCCAAAGGCAGTTCCATGGAGTGAATGTTTCGAGTAAAAGGAAATCGGTCATAAACTTAGATGTTGAACTGTAGCGTCCACCTTTTGTGCTTTCCGGAAAAAGTTTAGATGGAGCATTTATTCAAACTGAGCGCAAATAGAACAAAGGTCAGTTCATTTAGAACGCAGTCTTTTGATTGGAAGTTTTCGCTAAATGGCGGCTCTCAGAGGTTCGAGGGTCTTAATAAAACACTCCCGCTCTTCATCTGAAAATACACGTTTTCCCGAAACAACGCAAGGTGGACAATACAGTACTGTAGTAATGTTGCAAGGAACTTCCATATGTTTAGATTCACGAGTAAATTTGTGGCCAAAAAGTCCGTGGGTGACATCGGCTTAACTTCCAGAAGTCGGATGGACGGAACGGAACGCCTTAAAGATAGAAGTTCAGATGGCTTTCCAGAGCTATGAAAAAGTATTGATGATGGGAAGAGCGTGTTTACTTAAGGGTTTCACTGTGTTGATCGCAAAATCTTCACGTTGACCAAACCTTAGTGAAGACGAAAGCTGGATGGGATTAGGCATAAGCAGAGATACAACTCCGAAAAAAAGATTTTGCCACTGAATGGGTAAACCAATTGGTGTATCGACGGGGGTGTCTTCTTTAATGTGTAATGTGGACATCTGGAACTAACTAGGTAGATTAGTTGGGGAGAATGTGTTTGAAACAGAATAACTTGCCTCCTGCCATCAATCGCTCATGAATCATGAGACCAAAAAGCTGATGCTCTATTACAAATATGATGTAAATGTTGGTTTTAGGAAGTTTGTGCAAAGCACAGAATAAAACAATTGAGAGGGCTCGCTTAATCGCTTTGTATCCACCATGTTCCTGGATAAGGGAAAAGGAGGGCAACGACCCAACCTGTACCATTTCTAGACGAATGGAAAATTCGCGGCTGGATATGCAGAACGGGATTCGTTATCATGCATTTCCCTCCTTCTGTGCCGTGCTCTATCGTGGATGCAGTCAGTTTTACCAACAAGACTATCGATTTGACCAACTGCAGTGAATATGTATGAAGAATATGCGGCACAGCTCCCCAATCAACAGTATTGATTGGATCTTGAAGTTGCCAAGGATCATAGCTGAGCAATAGATGTCGATGAGCAAGGTTTATTTCGGAATGACATAAGGAGGAGCTGATAAGAGATTCGTCTTGTGCGAGGGTATAAACCACAGTACGAGTATGTTGGTTTGGTCGCTGGTGCCAAGAGCTTTCTAGAATTAAGCGAAGAAGCGAAGCACATCAAAACAAATGCGCAGCGGGTAGAAATCGTCATTTATCTTGTTTTCAAAGAGAACGGATATTGACTGACGAAGCCCCAATCGTTTTCACCGAACAGATTATGCAGATAACCCTTTAAATGGTTTCGACCTACGGCGAACAAATGCCGTCTATTTTCCAGCGACAGCTATCAACAAATCTATTATGAATGGTTACTGTGGCGGCCTCCCCTTTCATGGGGATTATCTTGTACCAAAAATGTTTACTGTGTAGGGTTGTTAAATTATTTCTAATTTATATAAATTATTTCTAATTAGTAAATTAGGCAATTATCTGAAAATAAATTATTTTGTAATTACATGCGTCACGTGACATTTACGTAATCTCGGAGTGGAAGATCCTAATAGCCTGAAGTCCCTAAAGAAAGACTTGTTAAGCATAAAAGAGCGCTTATATAATTAGAGGAAGAAGACGATAACGACGACGACGACGATAGTAATACTAAGCTTGAAGACTCGAGCGAGCATGATATAGACGACCAAGATTAGCTTCACAGATAATTCTTTGAATTAAGTACTATTTTACATACGTTTTCGTAGTTTTTTTTTAGTGAAATTAGCCTACTTCTATACCTTTATTTGCTCTATATTCACCCTCTATATATACTATATATTCATTGCCAAGATCTAATATTAGAGCCAAAATCTTTAATTATTATAAATTATAGGGAAATAAATTATTTATAAATTATCTAAAATTAGATTTAACAACCCTATTACTGTGAGTTAGTGACCATGACTGTAGTCTACTACTGGCAGAAGATCGATCTCTCAATGCTTTGTGCATTGTTACTTTTGCAGGGGCTCAATGTTCTTAGTATATCAAGCAACACTGTAGATACACGTGAAGTCGTTGGTCTGTTCCATTCAGGATTCCAAATCAGTGAGATATATAAGATAAGTATGAAAATATTTCTGAAAAGCCTAGCAAAATTGGGAACACTGTTTCTTGTGCCATATCAAATCTTCCCATTGAATAGCTTCAAATATATCAGGATGGAGCTACTAGAATAATGAGCAGTGCCGGGGAACGATGAACAACTATTTCTCCGTGTTGCATGGATCTGGTATCAGAAAAGGTTCATTGACTACCTCATTTTCGCACTAAAATACCCTGTTTACATTGTCCAGCGTTCCAGAAGCGGGAAAGAAAACCAGCCAAACACATCACATTACCATCTCCCTCTCCTGCCTCTAGTATTTTCACGAGGCCATTTGCTACGCTTGAACCACTCAAAAGAAGGATTAATCTTGCCACCTGTACCAGCACTAATCTTCTCGCCAGTGAAAGTACATTCATCGCCCAAAAAGCCACCTCCGATTGTCCCCTCAATCTTGGTTCCTCTCGGTTCACAGAACTTGGACTTGTACGACCGGGAGTCCGTTCCGACCTGGATTGGCTCCCAAGAAATTTCGCCGTTACCACTTTCTTCGCCACGCCAGCGAAAAGTCCAATTGCGGTATTTCTCCGAGGGCTGTGAGATTGCTCCAAGCTGGAATTCATCTTCGTATCCATCTTGTACCTCTTCATTATCACGCTCCTTGTCGTAATCACTATCTCCATATCGTTCCTCCATGCCGCCATATCCATCTTCATCCCTATCACTATCATACATCCTCTTTCTCGACATGTTGCCGACCTGTGGCTTGCTGCTTGCTGATTTCCCCTTTATACCCTTCTCTGGTTGCTTCTCGAATCTAAAGACGCCAGCAATTGTATCAAAGTCAAACTTCGCGCAGAGTTGGTTCTTGACGGCGAAAATCTCTAAAGTGAAACTACTGGTGTCAACATTCCATGAGGATTCGATTGTTGGGCAGCAAATCCGATATTTGCCAGTAACATCCCACTCTTTGCCATTTCCAGCCAACTTCCTTAGACGTTCGGCTTGAGCTCTTTGAAACGACTTCTTTACTGCCAGCCATTCTTTGCTTTTATTAATGTCTGATGTTGAACGAGCGATAATGGCAATGGAATCTGTTGTGCTGGGTCTACTTTCTCTTGTGCTCCACTTCCTTATTTGATCCACTTATAGTTCTGCTGCCTAAATGCTTCATGTCTGCCTAAACCTTACACTCTTTATATAAACACCTTAGATAGCTACCTTTTACAATGCAATCAATTCTCCATGACCTTCAGTACCCAATACCCTTTCAACCCAATAGAATCATATGTCTCTCTTTTCTCGGGATGACCTTCTGGAAACTTCTCGCACTTATATGCGAGATCAGCCTCCAGAGCCAGTCCTGCAACTTCCGTGTGATAAGTTTTGAATCGGAATATGATTGGCTTCGACTTCTTCTCGCTTGACGGAAAGCTTTCTGATATCATTCGTCCACCATTGATTTTGGCCTTCTCTTCATGTGACATGACAAGCCATTGTGCATTGAAAGTTCTTACTCTCTCCTTTTCTGCTTCTACTGCTGCCTTTTGCTTCCGCTCCCAGAAATTCCTCACCGTTTTCGTCTCCAAGGCTCGAATATCGGCGGTCATTTCAGTATTTGGAGCGGCTCGTAGTCGTGCTTGGAAGGCTTTGGTATCACTGCCAGAGAAATCGAGTCCACGAAAGATGCATTGTGCTTTCCACCATTCGTCTGATTTTGCTTGAATGACTGGTTGTCGCTTTAGAATTTAATTTTCTTACTCCGCGGGCAGGCTCTAGTAGTGGGAGGTACAATTTTGCATTTTGTTCATAGTTGATTCCAAGGATTGAGATTTGACTGCCGTTGCATTTCACCAAGAAACGGTTATCGAGTTTGACCTCAGGGGGTGCAGTGGACACTTGAGGCATGATTGACTTGGTTCGCAGGTTCTGATTGATTGAACTGAGAGTATTTATGTCGTCGCGTGGAAAGAACGTATGTTGTTTTTGTGGGCGGAGTGCAGGTGTCTTTGCTTTTGCGTGTTTGTTTACATCAACAATATCAAGGTAACCTCCGTAACTCTAAGCTGGAATAATTCCGATTCACTGTCTCCTTTGCCTTGCAGCCGTCAGGTGACAACCTTCCGGACAATCCGACTGAAAATCGTCACAATTTACAATGCGGTTGTATGAAGTCAAGATCCATCTGCCGCCTGCGGCTACTTTTAAGCTTTCGGGGTCCTGGTTATATTTATAACATGCTGAGAAGTTAAGAGTCTGTTTATTCTTAGGAGGTCAGAAAAATCCACGCCCTTCTGGGTGAAACTGGAAAAAAAAAGATTGCTGCATTGTGATTGGCTGGGTTTTGTTTGCTATCAGCTTGGTTGCGGGGCGAGGTCGGAAAGGGCCAGGGTGAAGCTGGAACCTTTTTTTAAAAACCTATGATTACTTCTGCAGAAGCGGTCAGTTTGTACAACATATTGTAGCCAACTACATCGACTCTTCTCTACCTCTCATGACGATATATAATTGACCTAGAAAAATCGATATATCGTATTTCTATGGTTTATTGTTGCGACGCGACAACCCCACCATGCAAGCCACGCGCATCCGAAGTGGAGTCGCTGCATCCAGGTTGTTGGGATTGGGAAGGTGGACAACTACAACCGTCCCGACATTCTCGACGAAATTTTCTGGTGTCAAATCGGATATACGGGTTATAAAACGGCCAAAATTTCAATCGAGATCTTTCCACACTCGGCAAGATATCCCTATCAGACCGAATCTTTTGACCCAATATGCCCGGCTACTCCTAGGATTCGTTCCAGTGTTATTTTTTCTTTCGTCTTTACAGAATCTGGAAGCTGAGTCACCAGATAAACTTGATGTATTAGAGAGGAAAATCAGGCTGAGCGAAGTAAAAAAACATGGCCCTACTTCAGAAAGACCTTGGGTCATCAGAGGGGTGAAGGTTTACGACATTACGGATTGGATACAGGGGCATCCTGGGGGTGAGGTTATTTTGAGGGCTGCAGGTGGAAGCGTTGATCCTTATGTGAGTATTTTTTCTCCTTTTTTCAAATCAGATTAATTTAGATGGCTTGTATGAAATTTGTCTGAGATCATCCCTTGGGAGGCTAGTTCAAGTGAACAAAATTGGTTGCAGTTGATAGATGTGGGAGCTAGGTTTGGACAAAAGTTCATGTACCAAACTCAAAAGATTTCTTAAGCGAGATGTCTCATGGAATGGAAGCGAATTACGTGACTTTGAAGACATCCAATGAGTAATTTGCCTGTTGAAGGAAGAGTACGAAATACTGACCGTTTCAGTGGAAAATCTTCGGTATCCATCAAAAGCAAGAAGTCTACGACATTCTCGAAATTTATCTAATAGGGGCTGTCGACCCCCAAGATCTGAAAGATGGTGCTGTCCCCTCAGACAACATTGAAGATCCCTTTGAACACGATCCTAAACGAGACCCCAAACTCCACCAACACACTTCCAGGCCATGCAACGCAGAAACCCCCGGTGAAGCACTGGCAACATTCATAACACCAAACAACGTATTCTACGTCCGGAACCACATGTGGGTGCCATCACTACCTCCGAACACCCATCTCACAATCGAATTGCCGGACGGCGAAGAAGTGACCTATACCCTCAAAGACTTGAAAGAGAAATTTGAACAACATACAATAACTTCAACTCTCCAATGTTCAGGAAATCGTCGCGCTCACATGACATCCTCTTGTGGAAACACCTCCGGTCTCCAATGGCAAGTAGGCGCCATAGGAACAGCAACCTGGACCGGTCCATATCTTCGCGACATCCTCTCTCACGCAGGTTTCCCCGTTTCCTCCCCACCGCCAGATGCAAAACACATACAATTTCTCGGTCACGAAGCGTACGGGGCCTCAATTCCAGTCCAAAAAGCCATATCACCAAATGGCGACGTCATTATAGCTCATTCCATGAACCACCAGCCCATTCCAAAAGATCACGGATATCCCCTTCGCGTTATCGTCCCGGGCCATGTCGCAGCTAGAAGTGTGAAGTGGTTGAAAAGCATCGTGATTAGCGATGAGGAAAGTACCTCCCAATGGCAGCGACGAGACTATAAATGCTTCGGTCCCAACGAGGTTGGATCTGAAAATTGGGAGACCGCAAAGTCGATCCAGGAAATGCCTGTCAACAGTGCTGTTACATCCATTACTCCTCGAAAAGAAGGGGGCTTTTTGGTGAAAGGATGGGCGTACTCGGGTGGTGGGAGAGAGATTGTTAGGGTGGATGTTAGTACAGATGATGGGAAAAGTTGGAATCAAGCTACGTTAGAGCTTCCTGAGGCGAATATGGGGAGCAAATATTGGGCCTGGAAACAGTGGCAGTATAATATTGATACCCCTAAAGGAGGTTCCACGCAATCAACCTCCACCGAGAAGGAAAAGATGATTCTAGCTGTCAAGGCTACAGACGAAGCATACAACACTCAACCCAAGGATTTCCAACCCATCTATAATGCGAGGGGCAATCTTGCTATAGCCTGGCATCGAGTACCTGTTGAAGATGCAGTTTCTGTTGCGAAGAAAGAACGAGGGGGCTGGTGGCGATGAATGAAGTGTACAGTACAGTTTGTGGTTGCCATGTATTTCTTTACCCGATTCTCTCATGATTCGAAGATTTCCTTTGTCTATTATTTAACACGAGTCTGCGATCAGCTCGAGCTCAAAAACTGTATAAAATCATAGAATTAGCAAGCGTATTGGTACCATTCGTGGATCGGAGGAAGAGAGAGAAAGAAATACCCCAGAAACAATTAGTTCAACTTTCACATACAACAAAACACCTTTGATCAATGATCATTCCAGAACTTCTAGCACAGTATCTATCGTG
This sequence comes from Hymenoscyphus albidus, assembly GCA_911693285.1. Classification (NCBI taxonomy): domain Eukaryota; kingdom Fungi; phylum Ascomycota; class Leotiomycetes; order Helotiales; family Helotiaceae; genus Hymenoscyphus; species Hymenoscyphus albidus. The sequence continues at coordinate 253,138 of CAJVRM010000396.1, read as the reverse complement.
GCTACATAGTCATTAGTTAGTTTACAGCGACGCCATCTTTTGATAAAAAAAAGTAATTGTCTGTTCTCACAATTGGTTTCAGAGTAAGCTGTGTTTCCAGGAGAGTGAAAAATTGAATTCCCTGACTGGGCCACAATCAATGCGCACCTATATTGAAGGGACAATATCAGCTGATTTTGAGGTGGCTCTGAGTGCCAGGGCCACGAATGCAGGAAGTCGTAGCTGCATTTTCAAAACGCCCCTATACAAATTTGGAAGTCCCACTTGTCAAAGCCTGGGAACTGGGGGTTCGGGGGATTAGAGGTTTACTCTTGAACAGTCACAATTCTTGTACCCTTAGTGCATGCTAATATGAGAAATCAATAGTGAAGAAGAGAGGACCAGAGAATAAAAATTGGCCAAAGCAGCTGGGGGCCTTACAATGTGTCACCTGTGTTTATTTGCTGTACTCTAGGAATACTGAGACTAGCTAGTCAAGTACAGCCACCCCTCCAAACACCTCGTCCAGGTTTAAGATGTCCTGGTATACCACCGTCAAGCATCACTCCAAACGAAAACCTTTGATTTGTACAATCAAGATCAAAACATCAGATACGGTATCCACCCAAACACCAATGCTCCCAGAAAAAAAGGTACCATGTAGAAAAAGGTCATTCACGCCTCATCAATTCAATAACCCCCCAGCTCCGAAATTGCATTTCTATCTTCCTTGCTCCCTTGGGTATAAAAAACACCCTGATTAACTAGTTCACTTAACAAAATTGCAAAGACTGGACTCGATGATCATCGATTGTTGTTCTGAGGTAAAATCCGACTCAAACTCCTCAAGACTTCTTGCATCGGTACGTCTCGTGTCCCGACTTCTTCCTTCTCTCGTCGATCTCGTTCTTCCAACCTGACAGCGGATATTGCAAGGATTTTATCAGCGACTCTTCCGGCTGTTTGTTCGTACTGCTCGAGCTTGTGGACACCATCTGCGAACCGATCCACCTTGAATTCCAGCCCAGATATCAAATCCTGGACTTGTGTGGCCACCTTTTCTCGGAGGCTAAGAGCTGACATTGATGATACACTTGCCAAAATATTCGATTGTTCTGGAGACAGGAGTGACGCATCGATGTCAGAAAATTTTATTTCAGAAGAATTCTCAGGTAGTATAGGGGGCAGGGGTAGTGGGGATTTTGCCAGTGCTTTCCACTGATCGCGTTCCTGTTTCAGTCTAGAACCATGTAAGTATAAAACTTCATGGGAATGCGAGTAGGCCCAGATAACTTACAACTTGATTCTGGCGTCTGATTCTGCTATTTGCTCTTCTAGCTCAATATTCCGCGGATTAGGTTTCTTGATGACCTTTCTGGGTGCTGTATCTTCCCTAGTGAACCAGTCTGAATAGTCCGACCTATTCGAAAAATCTCTAAGAAGGCCTTCCTTAATTGTCCGCGCTACCAATACATTAGCAAGATAGCAGTTACACAGCAAATTCTACTCACCCATTTGTTCGCATAAATCATTCGCTTCACCATGCGACGGTTTCTCGCCCAACTCCCTTTCACCAACCCAGGTCAACAATTGTTTCATCCTCCTTGGTTCACTCAATCCATCTGCCTCGATATGCTTATAAAATTCGGACGTCTCCACTTGACGGTGTGGGATTGCGCTATGGCCATTCTCAATTAAAGAGCTTGCTCGTCTTCCACGAAGTCCTAAGCTACTCCTGCGCGTCCCCGTCCCTTTCTTCCTCATTTCCTTATTTCGGTCAATGACTGGAGTGTCGCTAAAAGGCAAGGTGATTATAGTAGGCTGAATTGTGCTATCCAAATTTTTACTGTGCGACTCATTTGCGTCTGTGGATCCAACCAAGTCCATGCTATCGAGCTCTGTTGTTTCCAGCACTATCTCATTGCCATTGGATTCGCCATTCTGTGCTTTTCCCGTTGATGTGCGCGTAGCTTTTCTCCTCTTCGGTACATTACTAGAATCAACATCCGCTGTAGGTGTCGAAAAATTCGCTGGCCGTCCTCGGGGTCTCTTCTCTGGTGGCGCCTCCTCGTCGCGTTCTTTTGGTTTCCTACCCCTCTTCACTATCGTTACTGGTACTGGTGCCGGGGCGGGGGCGGGTTCTGGGGCTGCTGGTTCTGTTTTTGTTCGTTTAGATCCGCGTGTAAATACAAAGTCGTCGTCTGCCTCGTCGTATGCTGCCGTCTCAATCAGTATTGCGCGCCATCGACATCGCCATTGAGGCAGCCCAGATCACTCACTGGCAAGCCGCTTGCTCCTCCTTCTTCCATTAGATTGACTCATGCTCAACGTCTCTAAAGGTATTCGCGTTCGTACGAGGGTAGTCATTGATTAAGGTATGTGGCCGCGCATCGACTAGCGTAGGGGGGGTATTTCGGGAGTGAAGTTGGCTTTGCGGACTCGGGAGCTGTCACGTAGTTATCGCAATCAGTTTCGCGTCGATCGGCAGATGTGGAGAATCGGATACTCGAGATATGTAGTGCGTTGCGGTCGGGTATCGAGTTGCTGCTGCGAGGTATATGGAATAGTCAGATTTAATGATCCCGGAGAAGAGCGACGACCATTGTTTACATTTCGCGTGATCAAAACCGGCGCTAGTGAATCCGGTCACCTGACCACTCCCGGTCCAGCATCACGTTTTTCAATTTAATGTTTCCCCACTTCAACCGCAAACCTAATCTCCTTTTCATGAAGCATCATTCTCGAACATCTGCTGCCAAATTTGTGTATCGTTCATTGCAAAATGCTGGAAGACACCTAGCCTCAAACCCTACTTAATCGTTGTGCTTAATCTAATGCCGTTCACTCTTTCCACAGAACTGCCTCAGCAGTTCTGGCAAGCCGCAAACTCGCGGTACACAAGAGACGTAGCAGTGGAAGGCCTCATTTTTCTAGAAGTAGAATAATCCTCAGTATTCGATATCAAACGATGCAGTCCACCCGAAGATCTAGTCTAAACACTGAGATTGGCCTAGAACTGTAGAATAATGGCAGGTTTTTACTGCAACTTTACCTGCCTATTGTCAGGCAACTTGATTTGGTAATGGCTTCAAATTCTCTTTATGGAGGTAGGTATTGAAAATCAACTCTGCTCTCGTCATAGTTTCTCTATAGTAACTAGGTCCCAGCCTCCCCGAATTCCAAGCGCTCTATTCTGTTAGATTTCTGAATGGGGTTAGCATAATCTGGCATCATGTGGCCTTCTAACTCTGATAACCAAACAAGTCTTTGGGTGTTTTTGACAAATTTATCATTTCGACACATTCGAGCCGACTGTTATGTACACCTTGCAAGAGCAAATGTGGTCGATTTCCCAATGGATTTGTGTCTCTAGGTATTGTTCTAGTTGGGGTTCCGAGTGGCTGGGGGTACTGGATTGGTATGTATTTCAATTATCCCAATATATAGTTATTTTTCTCTTCGTGCCACAACCCCAGCTCAAAAAGCTCAAATTGCGGAGGACTGGATTCGCAATCACATGTATCTTATCTAGGCTTCTGAAGCCATTCCCAATCGGAATTCAGTATACGCCCTCTCTACTCGATATACAGTTTGTTAATACACACGTCAATTGAAATACAGCTATCTGTCGCTCCAAATGCCTACGCTCGGCTACAGGCTTTCCAAAAATAACACTCGAGGACCCAGAACCCATTCAGAAGGCCTCGTCCCGTCTGCATGTCACCTGTTCGATTATCAAATACAAACGTTCGCACATTAGGCTTCTACAAACGTATACAATACATATTACCTCACTTCATCTATTTCATGATATCCTCCAATTTTCTAGCTCAGCACGCTGCACGATGCTGGCTGCCGATCATCCATACAGAGCAGGTTTCTATTTAGCCTCACTCCGAGCTCCCCACACCAACACACCTGACCTGCATCGCCTACATACATACGAGCATGCTCATTGAGAGCCGCCAGGCAGGCGCGAGTTTACATATTAAATACCATTGTTGGCGAAGCTCGTACCTGAAACTCCCATGTCGAATCTCAAAGATGCAGTGTGTGATCCGAGAGTCGCTACCGCAGTATGTAAGCATATGTATGTCAACAGTTCAATTTTCTTGCACATTTTTCTTCAATTTCTCTTATCTGGCCCACTCAAACGTCTTGTCGGTATCAACATGAGATTTACAATACTTACATCTGTGTTCTTATTAGGTGTTGTTAGCGCAACGACAGCTTCGAGTACAGAAAATGGCGATAGTCCCTGTGCAGTCATAAGCAAGAGATCGTCTCTTTCAGCATCTGGTAATTCTATGTCCAATAAAATTTACCTGCATACTAATTCAAGGGATAGGAATACCAACAGTCCCTGCGAAAACCGCTTACGACTGTCTCAACTCTGTCCCCTTGAATCCCCAAGCAGCAACGGATTTAGTTAATGCAATTCTACCATACATAGAATGGCAGTCCGGTAAAACTCCTCGTCTCTTCTTATTCCAAAGCTAAGACTCGACAGATATTGCTTACCTGAAAGATCCGCCAGCTAGTTATAAAATGCCAGCTATCGATCTTTGGCAGAGCTTCAACGATATTCTACATGGGATCAAGGACGGCGATTTCGCAAATGAATATGAATTTCAGGTGAAGCTCTTTTCGACGTTCAATCGTGCGCATGATGGTCATTTCAGGTTTGCGCCAGATTTGATGAGTAAAATCCAGTTTCGCAGACGAGTTCAATTGATTTCTGTGAGTCGAGATGGAGGTGAGCTTCCGCGCATTTATGTCAAAGGCAAGTTTCATATCCAATCTTTACCTCTCCAATTCAGTAGGCAACATGGATAGTTCTTCAGCTTGTCTGGCGAATTGGACTAATTTGACCTGAAAGATGATATAGCGAGTCTTCTTAAGAATGCAACAACCTCTATCTCGCCAATCACAAAAATAAGCGGGGACAACGCCGTCCAGTACCTGGAAAACTTCTCTCAATTAGGATTCTTACAAGACCCTGATGCTCTCTATAACACCATGTTCTACGAGCTAGCAATGGATGCCCAATACGATAAGCTACGCTACTCGGGATATTTCGCGGGCTCCGGGAGAGGAGGGATGATTTACGTCGGACCTGAAACAATCATCGAGTTCGCAAATGGAACAGAAAAAACATACGAGAACTACGCCGAGATTCACGGGAACTGGAAAGGAGTGGTGGATGGACCATCAGCATACGATAAGTTTTGTACAGGACCCAAAGCATATGATCCAGCAGACGACGAGGATTTCGTGATCGGGCGAGATACTGGGTATGCACATGGATACCCAGTTCCCAAAGGAATCAGTTCTGACAAACAAATCTCGGGATATTTCTTGGATGATGACCCAGCGTTTGCCGATGTGGCGGTTCTGAGTATCCTGTCGTTTGAGCCTTATTTTCCTGCGGAATTCCAATCTGTGATTGAGAAGTTCATCTCAGATGCTAGAGCCGCGGGAAAAACGAAAGTGGTGATTGATCTTTCGGGGAATGGGGGAGGCATTATTCTGAATGGGTATGATGCTTTCCGGCAGTTCTTTCCATCTATTGTGCAGGACGGATTCTCGCGGTTTCGGGAACATGATGCCTTCAACATTATGAGTAAGCAGATATCGAATTTTACGGCGGGAATGTCGTTGGAGACTGCGAGTACTAGTCAAATCGTTGCTTCTCAGTCGGTTCTGGATTATCGATTTGAATTGAACCAGACGAACCAAAATTTTCTCACTTATGATGACAAATTTTCACCTCATATGTTTCAAGGAGACGAGTTCACAAGTTTGCTACGATGGAACTTGACAGATCCGCTGTTGACAACGAGTACACAGTGGGGGTTGGGAATGTCTATTAGTGGCTATGGAAGTCGTCAAAACTTCAAGCAACCCTTTGCTGCTGAAGATATCGTTATGGTATACGATGGATACTGCGCTTCGACATGCTCCATCTTTAGCGAGATGATGAGAACCCAAGGAGGGGTTAAATCTATCGCCATGGGCGGACGACCGAATAAATTTCCCATTCAAGCAATAGGCGGCACCAAAGGTTCCAACAACTACCCCTTCTCCTACATCCTGTCTTTGGCCAACATCGCTCTTCAAAGCGCAAGTCAAGAGCAGAGGATGGCCTGGAAGAGCGTCACTGAACTGAGTAACCTTCCAATGAACCGAAGCACCGACAGCTCTATCAATGTCCGAGATATGATCTTGAGGGACAATTTGGAGGATGGAACGCCTGCGCAGTTTCTATATGAGGAAGCGGACTGTAGGTTGTACTACACGCCAGACATGATTCGGGACCCCAAGGCTATCTGGAAAGCAGCTGCTAGGGCAGCTTGGGGAGACGGAAACTGCGTTGCTGGGAGCCTTCATCACAAGAACGAGACACTTGCTTCTAGGCGAAGGAGATCGGAGGATTTGAAGGTCAGGATGAGAGTCGAGAAAAGGGAAATTCCTGTTTTTGAGCCGTCTTCTTCGAATTCGGTGCCGAAGGGGGCAAGGAGACCAGTGTTTGGAAAGAAAGTACCACTATGAACAACTCAAATACTGACAAAATTATTTATTAGTTTCATTATCATAAAATTCATCAAAATCCCTTATTATCTCCTGCACTAAAGCTCCAAGCCCCCCTGACATGCGGCGACACTTCCAAGATAATGATTATGAGCCTCAGTATTCAGTGGGATTATCCCCGTCGCCGTATTACACCCATCATTACCCACACCCTCGCAAACGACTATATCGCTCGGCGTATAAGTTTGTGTCGTTGCATTTCCCGTCGAGAGCCAGTATTCTGGGCTCACATGCTCGTACCCAATCCAGTCCGGAATGATTTGCGGTACTGGATCATTGATATGCGTGACTCGATAATTCGACCCCAGAGATGGCTCTTGGGCAGTTACAAATTTCGCAAATGCTGCATTTCCAGCTCGAGGAGAGCCGTATATATAGATATCGGCTGGATATCCCAGAGTTCGAAGCTCTGCGCCTGCCAGACTTGCAACCCCACCACCGATAGAATGACCGGTAATGATGAGCGAGTAGGTTGGATTAGCTGCAAGTGCCGATTTCACAGCATTGATAACAATGGTCCTCCGTTGCGCCCATCCAGAACCAAATCCGGAGTGAGTATAGCAGTCGTTACAATTGGCGATTTTGAAAGGGGTTTGAATGATGTTAAAGTCTGTCAACCAATTCCGAATGCTTGCTCCTGATCCGGAAAATGCCACAACCACGAGGGATTTTGCGTGGTCGAGAGCAACAAATCCTTTGATATTTGCAGCAGTATTATCTGCCCTATGATTTGTCAGTGTCTTGCTTGTTGAGATACCTCAGAGGCCATACCCAAATTCCACTAGGCTCACTGCTTTATTTTCTTCGACCAAAGTGCAAGCTGTGGAGATACATGTGATGAGCGTATCGGCGCTCGAGTTTTGATTGTTGGGACAATATGACGCCGCAGTATAGTTAGCGAAAAGCTTGAAGTTATCCAAGACGGCATCTGTAACAGTAATCGCTATGGGATAGTTAGTAATGGTACCACTTATTCAAGAAACAACAAGCTTCTTTTTACCTCTCGGCAATACCCCAGACTCCGGATTTGGCACCGGGACGGCTCTCGCACAGGCCAGCAAAGCCCCCAAAACAAGAAGAATCGACATTATTGTAGATGAGATTTCTACTACCAACAAAAATCCGAGCAAAACTTTTACAGATGCCACACTCCCAGCTCAACTGAAAGGAAAAGGGACTCTCAAGTACTCCGCTCTACTCGCAATATAATCGCAACGTGACCAAGTCATGATGACGGTATTTTCCCGGAAGAAAATAAAATTCTCTTGAGCACGGTCAATATCAAAGTACTGCCATGGTTGACAGATAAACGATTTGCAGATCCTACGGGGTTACTTCCCAAAGAAGAGCATAAGCGTCGGTACGGACAAGCTTTGTCCCCACATGGCTATATCACGGTGAATAATATGTGATTGCGTAGGTGGCGCCATGACTATGAGAGGAAGGCATTGCAGGAGAGATATCGTGAACGGACGCGTAGATTTGGTGTTTTGATCCCATTTTGAAATATCTGGAATGAGGAATGTGAAATGGAGCCGTGCATCTGCAAATGCACTCTTATCAGGGGTCTCGCTTTCCTAGTTCGGTTAGATCACGTGCATGTAGCCGACCTTTTTCGATAAAACCCCGCATATGTCAAATCTCCACCCTTTAATTATGAGTAGGAATAACTTGATTTGGGGAAGGCAAGGATGGCATTTAATCAATTTCAGTGGTCAGACGTTATCGTTTTTTCACATGCATATGAGAGGTGAGAACCAAGCTTTGGTATCACACATCCAATGCTCCTATTAAAGGTCTAATTCGGATATTATACATTTACCTTAGGTATACTGCACACCCTTTCCATGAGTATACGAAGATTCTTATGAGTTTTCTGCCATTTTCTGTAGTGACTATTCATATGTGTAATGCAATATTAGATTAATACAAGTATAGTAAGCGAGATTTACTTTACACTTTTTCAGGGTTGTTTTTGTTGATTCTGTCCACTCCAGCTTTCTTACCGATAGAGTACTACAGTATCAATGGCCTAGAATAACACAATTAACCCCGGGATAGTGGTGACATGACGAGAATCCCTCAAAAAATAATAAGACACTCAGTGGTCCACTGGTCCATAACTTTATGATGTATGGATATTAGACTTAGGCTAAATACTACATTGGAACCGTCACTTATGGAAAGCCTACCGCAGTAACATTTGTCGCGATCAAGCTCCTCGTCTAACGATACATATTAATCTACGAATTTCTCTTAGCAAAATGACGAGCTTGTGGTTTATTCAAAACTTGGACAAAGCCTATTGTCTCACAGGCTAGATCATAGACAATTCGATGGTTGTGGTAAACACAAAACCACATCCCAAGACCTCATTCGACTCTCTTGAATTAAACGAGAATCAATCTTATGAGACAATAAGTGATGTATCACAAAACTTACGACTACGCCCTTCAGAGTAATCCAGCTTAATTTGGATCCATGAATCAATCCGGTAACCCTTTTAAAAGCGTAACAATCAATAGCAGTAAACATCTAAAATAACCTAAAATGGTTACAAAATAGGCTTTAAAAGGGTTTATAGTATGTATTTCACTTTCCTCAGACTACACCTTTGAAGAAAGCTATTTCTCAAATACCAACAATATATACCGAGAACAATAAAATTCTCAATCTAGAATAGAAAGACGGAAACAATAAGTGCTCACGAGCTACATTTAACTACAAAATGTATTATAAGTCCACTTATATACTAAGTAGACAAAACAAATAGTACAATACCAACCATCACTTCCCACTAACCCTTCCTTACCAAAATTTCAGAAGCCCCCTCTAGAATTCACCGTCAGCATAAATACCACCCCGCAAACATAACCCCAAAGAAACAAATCCTGTCCACAATCCCAATCTACCATTAATTTCATCTCGGTATCCATATATAGGGCAAAGAAATCATATTTCTACTTCACTCTCCCCCCTGGGACTCATATAACCCACCCCCCAATCACTTCAGCTACAGTAGCACCCAAATCCCTTTCAACTTCCCCAGAAAAGAAAGCATGGTATTTCATCTTTCGTCCGCTAAGAGAAATCTCAAATTCATTGAAGTAGGAATTTCGAAGCTATTCTGATTTCGATAGTGTTGTAGGCATAGAAGAGTCAACAGCTAGATTTTAATATCAAACAACTATTTCCTAGGTGGTTATCGATTTTCAAAACGAAGGATAAAGACATTCATCACCTAGATCCAGTCACTCAAAATCCAAGACTCCTTACTTCCTAGAAATCCTATATAATCCACCCAAATCCTCGCTTCGGACACCGCACACCGTACAGCAATGACCATTCACTCTTCTCCTTAATCTCCTACACCAATCTACAACAAGAATTTCCAAAAAGCCCCTAAGTTAGTAATAAAACTCCAAATACTTCCAAGGCGCTACCAGGGAGCGAAAACAAGACCTGATCCTTCTAAGTTTTTCTATGTTACAGGGCTATCCTATCATTCCCACGCTCTTCCGTTCTTAGCGATCTGGCACTACAACCCAGTGATGTTTACAGCCGCTTGCCTCAAAGTCTCAATATTGATACCAAGGTAGATAGGTATATACATTCGTACAAATAATTGAGGGATAGAGTTTACTTGGTAGCATGAAGGACGTGTGTTTGTGTATAAGTGAGTAAAGGCTTGAGGTAACTCCATGAATCGACTAAGCGTCTTTCTATTGTGCTTGTTTTTGATAGAAAGTCTTCATGGAAGGATTGTAGGTGTAAGAACTACTTAACAGGTGCTAAATTTTGAAAATAAGTTACAGTATTCTTTACGGAGGGAAGTGTAAATTCTACAAATTCAAAAATATCTAGGAGAATAGAAGGGGGATAAGAACCAATAGAACAATATTCGCTGTCTTATACAAAGAGACTAATTCTAATCTACGGCTCCTTTTAGGATCCCTACGAGTATTCCCTACCACTTCGTACAAATTCCAATATCCACGTAACCAGACCATATGATCCACAAAGAGACAAACCAACTACCACCACATCCCCCACAAACCTATTAACCCACCTTCCCCCCCTTCCCCTTCCCAAAATTCACCCTCTACCCAAGCCCACAAACACATTCACAACCCTCCAAACACCGCCCGAGATATAACCACAAATAACCAATTCCACAATCAAATCAAAACCAATCATCCACTCCACGGGTCAGACAACCTCAATTAGTCTAGTGGTAAAACACTCCAACCTTAGCATGGCACCGTAGTAACCATGTTTGCGCCCCTTTGACGTAGCCTTGATAGGCAGACGCTTAGGGACTCCCATGAAGTGGTCATATAACGGGAGGGTGTCGTCGGACCTTGGGGAATCACCAGTTCGAGCCTGGTATTGAGCAGATACTTTTTTGTAATTTTAATGAATTGATTTTTGGGGTTGAGGTGGGTTTGAAAGTTAGGTGTATGGAAGGGGAAGTGGGAGGGAAGTGAATATATCAGACTTGTATCTGGATTGAATTGATGTGGTTTTTTGTATTTTGAGTTCTTTATCCTTACTGTAGAACTAAAGTATTCCCCTCAGATATTGGCTTACTGTATGAAGCATATCCGGTACCTATCTCCACCCCTTTTTTGCACCTCCAAGATCCTGCCCTGGTAGGCTGATGACCAACTACTTTATCCTACAATACATTAGACCTCACATGTGACCTGGACTCTAAAGACAACCACAGGTTATCCTCCTTGTCTCGGCCTTCCTTTTTTTTTCCCTTCGTGCAAAAACCATACTCCCATGGCCCAAATATGGTTTATTTTCAAGATCCTCTTTGCGGTTCATCCAAGGCGATTTGAAAGTCTCAACCATCCTCCCCTTCCGAGCCTCCATCGCTCTCTCTCTCCTCAGTCTGTGTCTGCTCCACAACCCATTCCCGCTGAAAATCCTTCCCAATCCTCTCTATTCTGCCTGCTAATCTCCTAGCTTCTCTCGCGTCCGCGATCGAAGGTGCAATGACGGTTGCGACCAACAATGGGGGTTGCGCCGGACCACTCTCCTCGGTTGACTCGGTAGGATTCGCGATGGTTGATGTGCCATTGGTTAGTGGTGCGCTACCCGTCAGTTGATTTTCTCTGTGTATTGGGCTATCCGTTTCCGTCGTCTCGGTATTTCCACTCAATGGCCGTAATTCGTCTCGCGCCTGCTCGATAATTGCCTGTGGTGTTCTCGGTGGTGGGGTCTGCGATTGGGGATTTAGAAAGGAGTGCAGGATTAATGGTCCCTTCGTTTCGATCATGATTCTCTGGGGGGTTCCGAGGCCGAGTCGGGACGCAAGATCGGATGCTGTGAGGGCGGTGGTGGTGAGTGATTGCAGAGCCCGTGGGGAGGATTGGTTCGAGGAGAGGATGGGGGAGAGGGTGATGTCTGAGAGATGGTAGGCTAGGTTGGCGGATTGCGAGGAGGTCGGAATGGTCGTCGCCATGATGGGAGAGGTTGGCAGCCAAGGCGCTGGAACCCAATGGTGTGTGTAGGATTTGATAGGAATGTAGGGAGCTATCTGGACCTGGAGTTCTTTTTTTTCTCTTCTCTCTCCTGGTGTTGTTACTCGTACTGTATTGGGAGCAGCTACTCAAGCACAGCCTGTAGGTAACCCGCCGTAACCCGCTGTATCCCGCTGTAAAACCCACAAAGAGCCGGGAGCTCGGGCTTTACAAGGCGCCCGCACGAGCCCTAAAAATGGGCTGGGACCGGGGTCGAGGACGATCATTCACTGTGGTTTGACGATAGCTGGCAAGTTGACGGCAGCTTTCACTGACGGGCCACTTTGGGAGGTGAGGATCGCAACTACACAAACCAACACACAACACTATAACATAACGAATATCACGCAATCATGGCAGACGCTGAGGCAATTGCGAAGGCGGAGAAGATCGCCGCAGCTAAGAAAAGGGTACGTACCTCTAACTCCACAGCTGGTCCTTCTAGGGATTTGTCTGGATTATAGAACTAACGCGAATGGGTGCAGGTTGACGCGATGAAAAAGAAGAAGAAGACGGGCGCAAAGAAAGAAGACAAACCTGAACCCTCTCCCGTCGCCGAAACCTCCAAAGTCGAAGAAGACCCAAGTCCAGAACCACCACCAGTGCCAGAACCTGTTAATGAAGAAGAAGCAAAGCCGGTCGACCAAGCCAACGAGGATGCCGAGGCCGAGGAAGCTCCTGCAGAGCTCAATGTTGCTAAATCTCATGGAAGACAGCCTTCATTGTCTTTGCAATCCAAACTACGATCTTCTTCATTTAGACAAGGCGCAGGAGCGGGGCAAATGTCACCAGGTTATGTTTTCTCACCAGACGGGGAAACGGCTCCAGATATTCATAGAAAACAGCAGCTCAGGATTGATGAACTGGAGAGGGAGAATAAGCGGTTAGCTAAAGAGGCAGGCGATTCAGAGAAAAGATGGAAGAAGGCCGAAGAGGAACTCGAAGAATTGCGCGAGGCTGAAGATGACACCGAGACCAAAACGGGGGCTCCTGCTCCCTCTGCAGGATCATTAGAAGAACTGGAGAAACTCGTAAGTCGTCATACTCCCATTGGCCCTTCTAAGAATAGAGTCTGACAATTACCCAGAGAACAGAGAATGCAGCCCTACAGCGTCATAACACTCAACTGCAAGCCCAATCTTCCAAGGCGACTCGTCATGGATCTTCTCCATCAGTGTCGGCTAATGCACCCCCTGATTACGAAGCGGCTCTGGCGTCAAAATCCTCCACCATCGAGGGGATGGAAATAGAAATCTCCAACCTTCGAGCCCATCTCGAGAAAGTGAATTCGGGGGCGTCAGTTAAGGAGCAAGTTTCAGCCTTGGAAGAGAAGCTTGCACGAAGCGAGAAAGCCACGCTTATAGCGCAACGGGAATTGGGGGACTTGAAGAAGAATCTGGAACGAACGACGGAAAAGGCCGTCAAGGAGGGGAGTGAAAGAACTTCGGCTGAGACTAAATTAAGGACTTTGGAGCGGGAATCTGACGAAGCTAAGGCTCACAGCGAAGAACTTCAGAAGAAAGTGGAAGCGCTCGAGAAGAAAGTTTCCACTCTGGGGACCTTGCACAAAGAGCATGATGCTAGATTTCAGGCGCAAAAGAAGGAGCGGGAAAAGGCAGAGAAGGACGCCTCAGAACTCAGATCACGACTTGCTGGTCTTGAGAATGAGAATCAGCGTTTAAAAGATGAGAGAGAACGAGCACGCAAGCGCGATGCGCAAGGTATCGATGACGAAGGGGTCGACGAATTAGAGAATGAGGAACGCCAACGTCTGGAGAAGAAGGTACGTAATTTGGAAGGGGAAGTGCATGAACTGCGGCGGGGAGTGTGGAGAGAACGTCGAAAAGAATTGGAAGGCGACGATACTATAGGTTCAACCAGTCCCTCCGCCAAGTTTACCGATATAGATCTTGGAGGCATGTCACCTAGCAGCCGTAGGAAGAGCCTCGCACAGGGCGGCGGGAAGGGCTTGGGAGATTTCATCACAAGTGGGTTTAATGCCATCACGGGGGCGGCTTCAGGAGCCGATGACTCCCTGTTAGAAGATGATGAAGACATGGACTTTGATGAGGATGCATTCAGACTGGCGCAGGAAGAAGAAGCCAAGGCGAGGATTGAGAGGGTTAAGGAGGTTAAGAGAGGACTGAAGAATTGGGAGGGTTGGCGATTGGATCTAGTGGAGAACCGGAGGGGCGGTGGGGAAGGATTCGGGGAGATCTTTGAGATTTAGGGGAGGGTGGCTTTGCTCTCTCTGTCTCTCTCTCTTCTGTTTCTTTGCTCTGCTAGCTCGGATTTCTGTCGATTCTCATTTCTTGGGTTTGGCGTTGGAGGGTTGCGATGTAAGAATAGAGTTCCGGGTCCTGGATGCCGGCACTGCCGTGAAGGGGTCACGGTGTAGGTATCGAGGGGGGTGAAAAGGATGGTGTAGGGTGGTTTTGTGGAACCTGAGTATCGTTTCCCCTGGAAGGGATACAGTATAGGCGAATGGCTGAGCCTCCACTGCTTCCCTACTGTACTGTGCTGTGCCCATTTCACATCCATGCCCCCACCACTGTCCCTCCCCTTTCTACAACCCGGTGCATGACAAGGCTGGGTGGCTGGCGACTCTTGGGATGGGATGGGATCAACCAGCTGGGATTGTCAGAGATGAGACTGGGGATAGAGGATGGATATGAGATGGGTGTATCATTAAGTACTGTACTGTACCCTTTTGAGGTATCGGTATGTATCTGTACCATCAGTCACAAACAAAGTACTGTACTTCATTTCACCCTTTTCCTGCAGCTATCCTATCCTATGGAGTGGCAGGCAGGCAGGCTGTTTCGCAGAGGTGAGGTACTGTTACCTGTTCATGCTGCATGTTCATCCCTCCCCTCCCCTTTGTGTGTGTGTTTCTGCAACAGGACTTGTATTCGTCACCCTACTCCACTTCGTCTTCCACGTTGTTTCTATGGTTTCCTTAAGCGCTGGGGGCCGTGATTCATGGGCAGGCAGAGGAGGGGTTCACTCTACAGGTTTAGAGTACTTTACTTACAGCGTTCCCAGGTGGGGTGGTAGGTGAGAGTGAGTGCTTGATGTACGGTATGTCATGCGACTCGCGTCTTCGCGTGTATCTCGTATATCGTTTAGAATCTTACTGTGGTGTGTCTAGTGTAGTGTGACAAGGATAAGCAAGCTATTGGTGGAAAAAGGGCAGGGCTGAGAATTTTTGGTTTGGTTGGTAATGTATTGTTTGGGCTTGTGGTGAGGTCCATGATGGTGGGTGTGGGGAGGGGGGGAGATGTGTGTGTGGAGGGTTTGTTTGGGGAG
>CAJVRM010000396.1:193276-237563 GCA_911693285.1 Hymenoscyphus albidus | reverse complement strand
GGGGGGAGGGAGGTACTTGGGGGTGTGTTGTGTGAGTATCTTGTATGTATATGTACATACTTGTGAGGTTATAGGGATTGTTTATGGAGGGGTTTTGGTTTTGTATATCACATATGGATTATGGGGATTTACGTTTGTCACACGGGTGATACATGGGGAATTTCGAAATGCTCTTTTTCGGTCATTTTTGGGGGTTTGTGGGAGCCTTGATTGGCTTGTTTGGTAATTGGCTCTTCAGGTCCCAAAAAACTTCCTATTCTGTTCCTCCTAAATAATTCTTGTTTTCGTAAGTACCTGGTCCGACTGGTCGTTACTCTGTACACACTTTATAAAACTCTATTATACTGAAGTTGTAGTACAATCAAGATAATTGTCTTAGGATACCTAGGCCAGTGAAAAGTAAGACCTAACAATTGTTCAAGCTCTTTATATAACTATTTTAGTTGTGCGACGTTTTTGGACTAATTTTATTAGGAGAGGTGTGTACAGAGTAACGACCGTGTCTCTTACCTTTTAAATTACTGTTCAAAACAGCGTCTCCTTCGTACAAAATCGGGAGTTGTTTTTAAGGACCCGGAGAGGTTGGTTTATTTCCATGGCCAAGAGTTGGGAGATTGGGGATTGTGTTTTGCTATTATTGTGGGATTCTATGGAAGTTTACAAGGTCTTTATGGGGATTTCCGAGATGATGGGTTGGTTGTTTGGATATTTGCCATATTTGGAGAGGGAAAGAAAGGTTGGTTACTGTATGAACTACTATTAGATGGAATGAAATGGGTTTCCCTTAGAATCCTATATCCACTCACCTGGTTCTCTTTTTTCGGCAAATAGTGTGCTCCGTTGCTACTCTACCATACCGTAGAGTATTTCTCCCTAGAATCCTCTGTCGGCTCATTTGAGATGTGTGGGTGTGGCGCAGACTCTTGGTCCGAATCTGGGGAACTTTCAAACGGTGATCCTGAATATGGACATGGAGATGGATATGGCTCTTTGGGGCAATTAGTACGCTACGTGAGGTCGTCTGAATTGCCGAAGTGGTTAGTATTGTGGTTTGGGGATTCTTGACGGGCATCCTACGAACGTTTCTGGGAATTGCGGCAATCCTAAACGGCTATATCTGGCGATTTATATGCAGGTAGGAGATTCATGTTAATCCCAAACCGCTGCTTTTGGACATTATGATGACACAGCAGACGAGATGCAGAATGAAGGGTCTCGGTTGGTTCCTAATGAGGTTATAACTGACGGTAATACGGACTCGAAGCATCGCTTGCCTCTGCCCAGACTTTGGATGCAGGTGCAATCCCAAACGTGCTTTCTACGAAGTACCCCTGCCGATCTTCACTGTTCCCGGTAGATGTGATGTTCAGATGCAAGTAATCGAAGTAAGTCATTCAGCCCCAGTCTACCTACCGTAGCCGCGCCGCTGAGATTCCCGGCGTATACGCAACCACTAGGTATAGAGTCTCGTCATGGAAACAAAAATGCCGGAGTCGGATATCCTGAGCAACTGAAATGGTCATTCATATGTTCAAAAATACGTATATGTATTGAATCAATCCATTCCGAATCGTGGTTAATTGCTTAATTTGACCTGCAGAAGTGGGAAAATGAGCAAGCAGACGGGAGAGTATATTTACCACAAGATTACGGTCACATGTATGAATTTCTCTGCAAAATTCCCCATGGATTTAAGCCCCCTTTCTGCTGAGTTACTTGAGAACTTGCTGGCTACGCCTCCTCTCCCCTGGTAGTGCGTGTGAGAAGTGTGCGTGTCCATGGATTTCATTGTGCTGACGGGCTTGGTGACCCCTCCAGCTCCTTCTACCCTCCCCCCTTTTCTGCTGGTTCGGTACATGCCTCGCCTGTTTCACGGCAACTTTGTAATTCTTCGACCAGTGGTCCAGGTAGGTTTCCTAATTGCCGTTCAATGGAACATGTAGAAACGCATAAGTATTCTGGCCTCAGGAAGATTTCAGGTTGGAAGAAAAAAAACCTAGCGTCAAAAAACCCCAATCGGCGACTTCAACCTCTTGATTCTCCATTTCTCGCCCACCTTCAAACATCTCCATCGTCATTTCCGCTCCCCAACCCCAACTTCATAGGTGATTAGCGATCAGGGCAATGATGGATCATAGACACCGATCGCTCACTCTGCTCTCCCCCACCTCCTCGTTCGCCGTGTCCGAGGCAGCGTCAGCAAAGCAATCATTCAACCGCTCCGGGACTGTCAAGCCGCCTTCCACGCCCATGATGATCGTGGAATTCCCTGGAACGGATCCGTCACTCGACGTGTACGGAGCTCTTTTGGCCCCATCGCATGCCTTTTCATAATAGATGATGATGTCTATATGCTCTGGGGTATTTCGTATAACTCCGGGATCATTTCACGATCCCAAACATCGTTTGCGATCCTCCCGGACCGCAGACGTCGTTTGAGACGTCGGACCTTGGCTTGGGTACCAAGTAGCTCCTTCCATGGTGCCCTGGCCTGGTATGGCAGTGGCAGCTGGCGATGGGTGTGGAAAAAGTCCCGGCGTTTGGGAAGCCAACAGGGCTGATAGGGCTCGAGCTTGGGCGCCAGCAAAGGGAGGGGAAGGGGAAGGGTACCGGTACGAGTACTGTAAGCGACAAGCAAGCGGGGGTATGTTGAACGACATAGAACATTTTGACAGCTACAACACCCAACACCCCGCACTGCCATGTTCCCCGACTACAGTATCACCACCAGCCTCATTTGTCTCGCTCTCTCGCCACTCAAAAACACTTCCACTTCTACCGTATCCTGGCTCCCGCTCCAGCTCTTCTTTCTTTGCGCAACACACCAACACCACTACCATTCAAAAGCCTCTCACTGCTACACTACCAGCAGCCTGCACCACCTCCAAACTTTGCAGGGCCACCCACGTAACTGCATGCAGAGTGAAAGATCTCACACCGATTCATTACGGGACCCTTCATCACTGAACCTTCTCGCGGCACTCACCAGCACAGCCGTCTAATGGCCCCTTGCAGCACTCCTGGCGCTTGTTTTGGGGGGGCAGAATCTGTAAATGGCCCCCAATTCATGTCTGTTGGCCCCCACACAAAGCTCTTGGAGTCGGTGTGGTGACCTTGGTCCCCTCTGTAGGAGCAGCAGCCTAGTCGAGAATGGATCTGACATTGAGTGATGGTGACACTTCTCTCCACTGCCGTTGTTCGTGATGGCCGAGGCGGAGGAAAAGGATTCGTCTCTTATTAATATGCCGTTACATCGCAATTTGACCCTTCCTTTCATACGGTTTCTCCCTTTCTATATCAGGTACCCGAGACAGCCCTCGAGGCACGGTCTCCCCGCGAACTTATCTCACAATCAAATCATCAAGCATTTTTGGGGGGTGGGGTTTTTTGTTATCACAGTGCATTTTTCCACTTGACCCAAATGTTTTGTTTCCTTTTGGCTTATTGTTAAAGATTGAATACCCTTCTACGTGACATCCTTAGCTGTCTTAAGATGTTTGGTTGTTTGAGAGAGAGCGAGCCAACCTGCGACTATATTACCGCGCCTACTACTCGTCCTAGCACCGCATATCATTGTGGCGACAAGTAAGTCGTCCACAGGCTCTTGCTCATTGGCTTTTCTCCCACTTCCCCTCCATGCTTGGTTTGGGTTCCTATCTACTGTGCCCCCTCCTCTGATTGTGGCTCTCTT
Organism: Hymenoscyphus albidus; assembly: GCA_911693285.1. NCBI lineage: Eukaryota > Fungi > Ascomycota > Leotiomycetes > Helotiales > Helotiaceae > Hymenoscyphus > Hymenoscyphus albidus. Next base: position 233,872 of record CAJVRM010000396.1, on the reverse strand, counting down.
GTTCCTTCCCATTGGTATATAAATCATAAGCTGACCTGGTTCTAAAGAAAGCAAAGGCACAGTGTAAGTCAAACATATAACCCGTCCACCAGGAAGACCTTCCGAGACGGTTCCTTCTTCTTCGCCGCTTCGGAATCAGCCTTCTCCACAAACGAAGCTGCCTCCATATTTTGTGCATACATTGCTTGGACTGAATCACTTCACCGAATCGTCAAACAATACATTGCCCGAAACGCCAGGGCGTCAATACCAACAAAGCCGCTTGATTTGCCTCTTGTCGAGGCCGATTACCTACTTCTTGACCAACAACCTGAAGCACCAACGCCAGGGCAACGACTTCGCGAAAACACCTGCAGACTAGGCGCTCTGTTTGGATCGGGCTGGTTCTTTGAATGGCCAGGAGGGAAACGACCATTGAACTCAACATGGCCATGGGCTGATGTGAAGCCCTCGCTCTTAGTTTTATGGGGTGTTTGCTGGATGTTTGTCATTCCCACCTTTGAAGTTACTTCATACCAAGTACCCGATCGCAACCGAAACAATCTTGGGGGAATGCCATCACGTAATACCGACCAGTACTATTTTACTCCATCAGGTACGTGCCGAAATCCGTTGTGTTTATTTATGTAAGAGGGCGGGCATTGTTTTTTGGCTTTGGACTCCATATCTTATTGTGCCAGATACTACAAGAGCATTGTGGACGTTTTCGAAAAGATTTAGAAGAATCAGGGAACTGAGTTTTCAATTCGTCTAAATTTACTGAGACAATAGTTCCAATTGCCAGAAAAGTTTGCTTGGTTCTTTGGAAGGTCGGTGCCTGAGAACCACCAGCTCTCTTACTTGGATGCCTGGAAGGAAGTCTGGCAGTCTCACTCTTATATTGGCGAAAGGAGGGAATCGATGAGAGGCTGAGGAGAGAAGATGCCGAGAGGACAAGGAGAATATCAGGAAAGCTGAAGCACTCTCGTCATGCAACCAGATTAAGCAATCGGTGAAAGGCGGTGCAGCGGTTTAGACATTCACCACACACTATGTTGTGGTCTGTGAGATAGAGTGAAGATTGGATTGAGGCTTGCAAGTGGTACAGGAGAAAACATCAATATATCGGTTGGGATATGGAAAGACTGGCGAACTGAAAAAGACTGACGATGCGTCTCGACAGCAACGCAATCTCCCACCATTGTGAAGAGAGAAAATATTTCACATACGCAGAACTCCAACACACTTGCAAGCGACCACTGGCTGCTCAATTCAACCAGTCCACTGGACAATTCCTACCACCACCAGAACCACCACCACTACACCACCAGCCCAGCACCGCCGCAATCGCTTCAAGTCCCCATCCCCATGCACCTCCCCATGCAGTCCTCCGACCCTCGACCAGGCCACTTGCCACACACACACAGCTACCAGCACCAGCATCAGGCAGAGGCTGCTACGCCAGCCATGCATCGCAACACCAATCCACACGCTCTCCGTGAGTCATCCTCCCCGTCGCCCCCATCCCCAAACTATTTTTGGGCTGCGCAGTCCATGTCGCAGGCCGAGTCCACTCCTGGCGAATCCAGGCATGCGCGGCAACATGTGACTGATGGCACTTCGTCAAGGACTCACCATTGTACTAACGCGGGTGCCTCACAGATGCGCATGCGACTTCGCCGGCCCAAGGCTCCCTCCGCGATGCCATTCACGGTGGTGGTCGTGCAAATACAAATACAAACGATGGTGGAGCTTTGGCGGCAACGGGAACCTCACAAGTAGGCCCTAGCTCAGGCTCAGGCTCAGGTAAGCGCGATCATCAGCACCCGCACCTGCACCAGCACCAGCACCAGCACCACAACCTTAAAGCGACAACCGAAAATTCAGGCCGACACATCAACCATCAAGCAACAGCTCCAGTCCATCGACAGCAGCAGCAGCAACAGCAGCCACGCCGTTCTAACGCGAGTTACGAGTCCTATCCTCACCAGAACCATCAATACGATTCTGCGGCCGTGTCCCAGATTCAACAACCCTTCATCTCCGCCACCAACTACCCATCCTTCGTCGTCGCTGACATGTCCTCAATGTACGACAACCAGCGGGACTTTACCCATTACCCTGCCATCGACGAGCCTCAGGAACATGACGATAGTATTCACCAGCGATATCCATCGCCCGGTGCTCTCAATAATCCTTATAGTAATCAACAAGCAATAGATGCGACCATCAGCATGGAGCTGCCTGAGCTACCCAGCAAGGCCGAGGACGACCCAGCTAGCCCTGGAAGATCAAGAGCAATACCAAAACCAGATCGCGAAGTCACAAAGGATCCCGATGGAAGATTCATATGTACATGGGCTGGGTGTACCGAGGACACAAAAACTTTTGGTAGAAAATGCGAATGGTCCAAGGTAAGCAAACATCTCGTTTGGAATTTCTTTTGAGACAATACATTGATACATTTTATTAGCATATGGACAAGCATGATAGACCTTATAAGTGCCCCGCAGATGGATGCGAAAAACTTCCTGGATTCACATACTCCGGTGGTCTATTACGACACGAGCGCGAAGTCCATAATCTTCACGGCGGCCCTCGAAAGCAATTGAACTGTCCACACCCAAACTGCAAGAGACACAGTGGCAAAGGATTCTCGCGACAGGAGAACTTGAATGAACATCTTCGTCGTGTACATACTCCAGGAAATACCGAAAATGGTGGTGACGAGACTGAGGATGATGGAAGTGAACGAGCAGGAATGAAGCGGAAGAGAAATTCACGCATGGGCGACGACAGTGATATACGTGATGAATTGGCACGATTACGAAAGGAGAATGAGGACCTTCGAAGTAACGCTGAACGACAGCATCTGGAGACACAGGACTGTAAGCACCTCTTCACTCTTCTTATGAATCACCTCTCGAACATCTCCCCATTACTCAATTCCAAACCATACTGACCTTGCCTCTAGTAATGGTGCAACTCCAAAATTTACAAGGTTTGGTGGCCGCCAAATTTGGCCAGGGCGGCGGCGGCGCACCACAGGCAATGATGTGATAGATCTCTTCTTTTTCTTTTTCTCTTTTTTCGCAAAGAAACTGAAAGAAATTTGCGATCATTCCCCTCCTTTTTGTCGCGGCTTTCGACTTTCTCTTCGGGTTTTCGGACATCACATCATGGAAGGATGGGGCATCGTCGTTGTTATTTTTCTTGGAGTTTGAGGACAGAAATCACCACAAGGGGTATATCAGACTCGCATCATGTTTTTTTTTTCTGGCATTGCAAATCATGGCATGGAGTAAACGGATGCACTTTGTATTTTTGTTTTGCTTTTTGCCTTTTGCGTTGGGTTGTTTTTTTCCTTCTACATTCTCCTCTTTTTTATACCAAAAACGGGTGTGGATGGGATGGTGGGGGAAGGGGGGGGATGGGGAACGAATTGCTACGATATACGGGTCTCCTCTTCGCTTCATTGTTTCTCTGCTTTTGCGTTTATTCTAGGCTTCTTTATATTCTTGCTTTTGCAGACAAGGGTGTGTTGTTTTTTTGTGGTGGGAGCGAGAGGACATTGGGAATGCATACGAGTCGCGCGCGCGAATGGGAGTGGGTACCTTTGATATCGCCGAGACATTGATGAGTGCGAGGGTGCGTTTTTGGGAATACTCTGATGTGAATATTAGTTGTAAGAATAATAGATGTGCTTCTTTCTTTTCCTCCGGACGTACAGTATATACTTTTCAATTGAGTTCGACTGGGGTATATATAAGAGTAAGTTATTAATCTACTAACCCCGATGCACCGCTGTACTACAGTTTCAACTGCTAAGTGCTTGTAGTTCAGCTGGATGTACCATCCGGAACTCAATTTCAAGCTAAGATATGTAAAAGATGGTGTCAAGAATTCCATTCAGCTCCGGAAAAAGCAAATATAACCCTCTTTCTTCAGCGGCAGGTGCGGCAGGCCTACCTCCGTACCCTATAAGCCATTCCATATCCCACTCACGAGGAGGGGCCAAGATGATCTGTACAGAAACTAGCGGGGCACCAAGGCGGCTGGTGGGAGCTCGAGACCGTTCTGTCGGGTGGTATCAGTTCAGCGTTACGGCTCGGGCCCAATTCTCCGGTGCACCCAGCAAATCAGAAGATGGCATTTGGGTGGTGTTGAGTTTTTGGGGGGGTAGGATTCACGTGCGGTGCGGGTGTTGTCTGTTTGGTGGGGGGTTCTTTTGCTTGTGGTGGATGGTGGATGGACTGTGGATGGGATGGGTAAAGTAGTTAGTCGGACGGGCCGTCGATGGAAGCGTGGGAAAGAGTTTAGTGGGTATTGACAAGGGTTCTAATTTCCTTAGCTCGTCTCTCTCTCTCTCTCTCTCATGAGCTCTTTTTTATCTCTTCGACTTTGACCTCGACGTCTCCTATTCAGCCAGCGGTGGACTACTGATTTTGAGGAATCGATTGAAGGAATTGAACATTCGAATTCGACATCAGTGAACTGCGATTGAGGTACTGCATCTTTCAGTGCTCCGCTATGAAGGATCTTGGGGCAGATGTCAAAAGGGTGGGGGCTGTGAGCGGTAGTGAGGATGGGGTTGCGGGGTCTGAGGTCAACTCGAATGAGAGGTCTTTTGGGGACGAGGGGATGGTGGGTCTTGAGGATGAGAGGGAGGAGATTGAGAGGATTGAGAGGGTTTACAGGTGAGTACCGGTTTTTATGAGCTTTGGTTTTGGTTTTGGTTTGGATTCTTACGAGGAGGGCTGCTAATATGGTGGGGGTAGGAAAATTGATATGAGGATCATTCCTGGTATGGCATCCCCCGTCCAATTCTTTTCAATTTGATATGATTGCTAATGAATGATGATGTTACAGCATTCTGGGTTCTCTATTTCCTTTGCTCGGCGATTCGATCAAATGTCGGTCTCGCTCAAACGATGAACACAGCACAAGGCCATTCCCTCGTGCAGAAATTGCACCTGACACCCAAAGAAACGTCTACGGCGTTGGCTCTCTTCTACGTCGCTTATGTTATCTTTGATTGTCCTTCTAATCTCCTGATGACACGGCTCAGTCCTCGAGTCTGGATGTCGAGAATTGTCATCGCAGTTGGGATCATTGGCGCCTGTTTTGCTGCTGTCAAGGCGGCTTGGAGTCTCCTGTGAGTCACGTTTTCCCCAATTGATTTAGTTGCCTTGATGGAATATGGAACTTGGCCTAACACATTCTCTCTTTCTTGTTGCTAGTCTACTTCGATTCTTGCTGGGAGTCGTCATTGCGGGCATGTGGCCTGGTATGGCGTACTATCTGACTCTTTTCTACCCCCCTTCCCGCACCGGCAAGCGAATTGGGTATTACTTCACCGCAGCCCAGGTATCCGCCGCAGTCACCGGTCTCGTGTCTGCGGGGTTCCAGAAGATGGATGGGGTAGGTGGATTGGTTGGGTTCCAGTGGATGTTCTTGCTTTACGGACTTTGTGCTATTGTTCTGGGATTCATTTTGTTGTGGTGGTTGCCCGATCGTCCGTTGCCGCCTGGACAAGCTCGTCCTAATACCTGGCGTGAGAGAATTCTGCCTGCTACCCCCCCTGTTCTCACAGGTGACGATGCGGAGGTCCATTACAAGGACTTGACGAGGGTTTATCATCCCAGACCATGGACGGTGAAGGACTTGGGGATGGTCCTGATTGATTGGCGACTTTGGCCTTTGACTATGATGTATTTTGGAGTTGTCGGTGTGGGAATTGGAACGCAACTTTATGGGACAGTCATTATTTCTGGCATCAACCCAGATTTCTCAGGTATCACCTTGAGTTTGTTGTTTGCTCCTATTTGGGTTGTAAGTCCTCCCCATTTGTCTTTTTGACACGCAAGATTTTAACTCTCTCAGATGGACCTCATCGCCATCCTCATCGTGACACCAATCTCAGATCGCTTCCACCATCACCGCGCCATCTTCTTCTCGGCTGCAGTCTGTATTCAAATTGCTGGTATCCTGACCACCACTTTCGCCCCTCGAACCCTCCCCTGGGCCCGCTACGGCGGTCTCCTAATGGTGGGCTTCGGACTCGGTCCAACAGTACCTATCTGCATGACCTGGACCAACGAGATCTTCCAACGACGCCACGGCGAAGTAGGTGTCGCCGCCGCCGCAGCTCTCGTCTCTGGACTGGGTAATCTGGGAAGTGTCACGACGACATATGCCTTGTATACTGGGTGGCCAGAGGATGCGAAGCGAGGTCCTAAACAGTACCGCAAGAGCAATTATGTTATGATTGCCATCCTGGTCATGAGTATCTTGAGTAGTTTCGTCATGACGTTTCTACTTAAAGTTATTGGAAACCCTCCTAGTAAGAAGATTGCTGCGGAGATGAACGAGACAGGGGATTTCGCAGATGGGGCGGCAAGGAGGGAGGGAAGACAAAGGGGATGTGGAGGGTTGTGGAGGAAGAAGTAGATTTTCTACTCTCTTCTCAACGCCTTTGCATCCTTCTCTTTCCTTCTCATCATGAGGCGATGAAGGACAAACACTTCAACACGCGAAAACGACCAGATTCCAAGAGTGAACATTCAACATCTTCCTCACGCCACTCCTTTACACCAGGGACTCACCTTACCGGACGTCTACTTATCTTCTCTATCCTTCCTTCCTTCATCCTTTTTTCCTTCCTCCTTTTTTGAACTCTGATTACTTTTAGCGACGATACCCCCATTCAAGCGTTTCTATATGCTTTTCATCATCCCCTTCTTTGGGTTTTTACAAGTACACCCGGTAATTAAAAATCAAAGGGCGGATCGGCGACAATGCTGCGCGCTATCGCTTGGAGAGGCGTATACGGATCTGAGACGGCACCCGGCAACAATTCTGCTTACGATATTGTTGGGACCGTTTCGTGGGATTTTTTTTTGTTGTTGGGGTTGTGAGGTGGGGAGTGTAGGTAGTGTTAATAATATATATACACGGTCTTTTTAAATGCAATTTTGTGTTGGGGTTTGTGATGTGGTGATGTTGGGGTGATGTGGGTGATGTGAGGATGTGGAGAGAGGTTAATGTGAGAGTTAGGAGCCCAAGATTGAAGTGACTGGATACAGTATAGACATCAAACCTTTTTCGGAATAACTGAGTGCTTATTGATGTAGGTTTATTAGTTGGTTACTAAAAGAATTTCCCACAGGTTTCTCATCATCGTAAGCTAGGTACTGTACCTATAACTTATAAATGAACAGTCCATCATCAATTAAAACAACTAAGACAATCTCATATCCTACTAAACTATCAATCATACATTTCTTAGCTCAGGAGGGAAAAAAGTGGTTCATAGGTTTAAGGAAATGTAGTATAGGGACTAAGTAAGAGAGAGGAGGTATACAGTAGAGTAGGAAAGTTCTAATACTTACAGTACCAAATAAGCGAAGACGCGTCTCTATACCTATTCACTCCCTCACTCCCGCACCCTTCCCATCTACATCTCAACCTCAATTCTCAACCTACGCACCAAATACACACCTCCCAAAAAATAAAAATGAATGGCAAGAAAACAAGCCCAAGGCTCGGACTAACTCTACTTTCCTACATCTCCTTTTACACTCTTGAATTCAGGAAGTTTAGTTTATCTCGCATAATCAGTGGCTCCTTCACTTGACCTTGACTATTTCTACTGATTTTGCTGGGAGGAGGACGTGTTACAGTATCTGTCAATTATCAATAAAAAAAGTCTGTGGGAGGCCTTTTGTTTTTGTAATTTATTCATTAGGTATGTGTGTGTGGGTATAGGTGTGGATATCTTTTGCATTGCACGCTGTGAGTGGGGTTGGTGGGACTGTATGGCTTTTGTTGCTAGCGCTATTGGGGGTTTATTTGATTTGATGACTTGGACCTTTGAATTATTTTGCGTTTTTATCAGGAGAGTGATTTTTGAGTGATGTAGATGAGGGGGGATAGAGCTGTTGATTCAAATTTTGGGAAATTGGGGGGACTTAGGTAGGTAGGTAGGTAGGTAGTGATTTTTGCTCCCTCGAATGGTTTGGAATGGAACCTTGGATATAACCACGACTACATGAGTTTCTATGTATAGTAGAATAGAGATCTGAAATGACTTATAAGGACTTTATCCCGGTCTGTTGAGTGTTGGTGTGGATATGTGGAGAGGTGTTATTTACTAGTGGGTGGTATTATGTATACGTTTCTTGGGGTATTTATCTGGGTAGGTAGAGGAGTGGGGGTGTGGGTATAGGTGTGAGTGGAGGTTTGATATAGAGATTTGGCATTTCTATGAGAGGGATGGGATGTGTTTTGATGACTATATGTACCGAGGTATTCGCTCTCATCTAGGATTCGTGATATGGATCTTTCGTTGGTTTAAGGTTTGCTTTGCTTGTGGATGAAACTGCTTTGAGGGATGGAGAGGGGAGATGGGAGAGGAGGTGGAGGTGGAGGTAAGTATTGAAGGTGGATTTTTTGAGTTGGGTTGGGTTGGGTTTGGTTTGGGGATTTGGTTATTGGTCCGTATAAATAATCCGAGATAATTTAAATTGTGAAGAGGTGAGTTGACTTGATGTTAAGTGGCTTGGTACCTAGTTCGGTAGGTAAGGAGGGGGAATAGTGTGAGCGCACGACGGGGTCTGTAGGTTTTATTGGTGCTCCTACTCTAGAGACTAGTTGTGGTTGTGTCACCGTCTAGGGCAGGGCAGGAAAGGAGGCCTTGTCGATTTGAGCATTGAGGAAGAAGGAACACTGGGTAGACACAGGATGGAATCTCGTTGATGGATGGGTCGACCTACCTACCTAGGTTCTGGAGTGATAACTAGCGAAATTTGGAAGGAACGAGGGACGAGACAACAGACTAGCCTTATACTAGGAATTTTGCGGTTTGTGAGAGTGGGGTTAAGCCTCATATCAGGGTATATATGAAACCGTTTTCTCTCGAATTTCACTTCGACCCTCACCCCTGAATTCATGAGGATAACTCCAAGTCTGATGATCACTATTCTTCTCAGCGGAATGGCGAGGGTGGGTTTCTTTCGGATCTGTAAGATATCTAGTTCTGATAGAGATTTTTGGAAAGAGGATGAAGACCATGTGTCTTGAGATTAGACGGAAGGCGTAAATTCTGAGCTTCTCCTTAAGTTTACAAATGGGTACAGATAAGGATATAGAAATATGATGGGATAGTACATAAGGAAGTGCTTAATATCAGATTCGAACTCCTCGAATCCTTTAGTGGCCGGAACTGTTCTAAATCAATCGTTGAAAATTCTTCAAAACAGCTAGAGGCTCTGAAGCGCCTCTTACGTGTGAACGTGGTCTTGCACGTCCTCCTAAGTGGAGTAATTCCTCGTTTAAGAGGGGGACAAAAGGTACTGTTGTTTTGTAAATAGATGGAAGGTTTTACATGTAGGGTAGCTAACCTTTTTGGTGTGTGATCCTCACGGGTATAAAAATCTCCTATTGTTCATCATATGCTTAGATAAGTTGGTAAAGGTAAAGGTGAGAGGCTACTCCAGGATTTCAATCCCACAAGATATACCCCCTCCCAAAAAAAGAAGGAGGAAAAGAAAAAGAAAGAAAAAAGAGCATTCTCAATATCAGAATCAAACTAATGACTCTTCCAGATCCCATAACACCTTCGTGAGGCTCTGCCGCGCCGGGGGGCTACGCTGACTAGGTCCCATCCAGTGTGTTATGTGAGGAAGAAACGTTTTACCACTAGACTAATTGAGCTTAGGGTTTATTTATTTGGAGTTGAGTTTCCTAGATAATAGTCAAGTATCTGAAGCCCAGCTAGAAGTGGAGTAATGCGGATTCCTAAGGTGAAGACTAGAGAGTATCTATTAAAATATAGACTAAGTGTTTACTTAGTAATACATGGGAGAAATCCGGTGGAAATCAGCATTATTATCAATTCTGGTAATGCTGAAGACTTTTCGAGAAGGGCGAGGAGTGAGTAGTCTCTCGTTCTTCCTGGAACCGTTTTGAAAATTCATGACCTACCGACTTGAGGCGAATTGTGTTACTGAACTTATGCCGTTAATAGTAATCAAGAAAAGACACTCTCTAAGCACCTAACCTCCCTCAATACTTCAACATGATTAACCCCAAAAGCCTCTACAAATCATTCCCCTATTCCCCTATTTCCCTAAACACCCATACCTCTATTCAAAGTCAAGGCGCTTTGCCACCGCCCACTAAACAATATACTTTATACCAAACAAGTAAAGCATTACCATTACTAATATAACTAAACCTTCCTTTAACCCCGAGAAACAATATAGAATCCACAAAAACGAAAATAGAACCCTAATAATACTACAAAATCAAGAACACCAAAAAAGGAATTGAATACTTAACATCGGTGTTAATACAATAAATCTCCAAGACTAGACAACACCAGTCACGCCCCTACTCCTTAACAAAAAGGTCTTTTTCTACAAAGATCGGGTAGGGCGTACCTAAACAAGGGTTTACCAACTCGCCCTTCTGAAATAGAGTGCTAGTGCTAGTGCTTATTTTCAACATCAAAGCGTTTAATGGACGGTGTAAAATACCATCAACTTAAATAGCGCTAAGTAATATAATTGTGCCTTCCAATATTCGATAGAGAAAAATGGCTAGTTCATAAATGATAGTATGTGATTTTTACACTTCATATATAGGTACTATATATTCCCCATCAGATGATCGAGCGAGGGAGTGAAAAGCAAGGAAAACAATACGAAATATACTTCAATTGCTACTAATCTGCGAATATCAAAAAAAGGAACCTCGTCTATCTATTCAGCACTCAGACATACAGGAATCTCACGAACAAACAAAGGAGAATAACTGTGCATTTGCTAATTCATTCATTCATTTCGTCTAATCTCAAAGAGTCTGTACATATCCCCTCTCTAGAAGCCTTCTTCCCCATTTTTTAAGAGATTTAGATGAGTTGCTGGAAAGCACGGTTGATAGGAGATCTGAGGTTAGGAACGTCCTTGTAAAAGTCAACAGTTGCAACGGCACGCTTGGCGATACCCTCTGGAGTGAACTCGAATTTCTATACAGCTGTTAGCTATGGTCATGATAAGCTTCTGATAAGTGACATACCTTGTACACATCTTTGTAGGCACCACTGGCACCGAATCTGTTGAGACCGAACTGCTCGTGGGTGTATCTTTCCCATCCCATAGTTGACATGACTTCAACAGAGAGGGATGGAATACCATCTGGCAAAACGCTGAGTCTGTACTCCTTGGCCTGAGCATCGAACACCTCAAAGCAAGGAATAGAAACAACACGGGCAGTGAGGTTGTGGTTGTCCTTCAAGTATTTGACTGCGTCAACAGCAATACCCACTTCGGAACCAGTAGAGACAATTGTGATGTCTGCCTTCTCAGCTTCGTGAACAACATATCCACCCTTGATTGCGTTGGAAAGGGTGGAGTTCTCGAGATGTGGAAGGTTTTGTCGGGAGAGAGCAATAATACTTGGGGTGTGCTTTGAGGTCAACGCAACATAGTATGCAGCGCTGGTCTCGTTTCCGTCAGCTGGGCGCCAGACCATGCAATTGGGGAGAGCACGGAAGTGTGCTAGTGTCTCGATAGGTTGATGGGTTGGTCCATCCTCACCAAGTCCAATAGAGTCGTGGGTAGCGACCCAAATGGCTCGGACTTGAGAGAGTGCGGAAAGACGAACAGCTCCGGCAGCATATGAGACGAAGTTCAAGAAGGTACCTCCATATGGGATGACGGTGCCGTATGCAGCAAGACCGTTCATGATAGCGCCCATGGCGTGCTCACGGACACCATATCTAATGTAACGTCCAGACCAGTCACCAAGACCAGTGGCTGGAGGTTGGAAATCAACAGCCTCCTTCCATCTGGTCAAATTCGAGCCGGTCAAATCTGCAGAACCACCAACCAATTCTGGGACGACATCGTGGATAGCTTGGAGGACAATCTCGGAAAGTTTTCGGGAAGCCACTGGAGAATCCGATGGGGAGTATACTGGCAAATTCTTCTCCCAGCCTTCTGGGAGCTCTCCAGCCAAACGACGCTTCAAGTCAGCAGCCTCGGTCTTGTGAGATCCGGCGTATTTGGAAACAAGTTGCTCCCATTCTTTCTCAAGAGCGGCGCCCTTAGCACCCTTCTCGTTGTAAATGTCATAAACTTGTTGTGGGACGACAAATGACTCCTCTGGGTTGAACCCAAATTTGGTCTTGAGCTGCTTGATGTCGTCTGCCTTGAGAGGAGCACCGTGAACACCGTGTGTGCCTTCCAACTTGGAACCAAAACCAATGATGGTCTTGAGCTTGATCATGGATGGCTTATCCTTCACAGCTTGGCACTTTTTGATTGCATCTTCGATTGCTTGTAAATCATTGTTACCGTCTTCAACGGTCTCGACATGCCAACCATATGACTTGAATCTCAAGGCAACATCCTCTGTGAAAGCACAGTTGGTATCTCCGTCGATGGAAATGTGGTTGTCATCGTAGATGGCAATCAAGTTACCAAGCTGCAAATGTCCAGCGATAGAAGCAGCCTCGCTGGCAATGCCCTCCATCATGCATCCATCTCCTAAAAAGCAGTATGTGTAGTTGTTGATAAGCTCGAATCCTGGCTTGTTGAACTCGCCTCCAGCGTGGGCCTGGGCGATAGCAAGACCAACGGCATTTGCGAAACCTTGTCCAAGAGGACCAGTTGTGACCTCAACACCGTCGGTATCGTGTGCCTCGGGATGACCTGGGGTTTTGCTGTCTACTGACTTCAAGGTTGCAATTGTTAGCGAAGCCAATCTAAAAGAGGATGCCAGCAAGACGTACTCGGAATGCCTTGAGGTCATCCATAGAAAGCTTGTAACCGCAGAGATGGAGGAGAGCATATTGGAGCATGCAAGCGTGACCGTTGCTATAGTAAACATTAGTAAGAACCGGAAGAATTTTTCTAAAGCATTGGGATCCATGCTGTCTGAGCTCCTTAAGTTGCTATGAATAGATGAAATGCCTTCTTTTCAGCGAGAGCCATGAAACCGCGAAAAAAGCAGTGCCAAGGGAAGCTCTGCAAGTTCCCGCTTCATCACCTCTAGAATATTCGACCGCCGGAGCTGCGTATCTTAAGAGAAAGAAGTACTCACGAAAGAACGAATCGATCTCTATTCACCCAGCTTGAGTTCTTTGGGTTGTAGTTCATAATCTTGTTGAAAAGAACGTGTGCGACTGGGGCCATTCCCCTGGATCCGGCATTAGCAGAAGTATCGAATCGAGGCAATTGAGCCACCTACATTGGGGCACCAGGATGGCCCGAGTTGGACTTGAATGTAGCATCGGCCTATGGGATAAAATCAGCAACTATCGTGAAGATAGTATCGTGGTGTTGAGGGCCTCAAATAGGGCCCACCCCTCGTAATGGAGGGGTAAATCAGGCAAAACGTACCGCTAAGATACGGATGGTGTTGATAGCCAGCTGATCAACGTCGGTGTAGCCCATGATTGCGGTTTGGGGGGGTATGTAAGGGGGATGCTAGAGAATTGGTGTTGATGGAGCAAGAGGGCGGGAGAGAAAGAAGAGGGAGAAGTCTGGTGAAGGAGGTGGAGGCGTTGAGATTTTGGCAACGTCGTCAGCGGGGTGGGTTTCGGAAGTAGTGGGGTTAATCGATCTTGGGGCAGGGCCGGCCGAAAGTCGCCAACAAAAAAACGTCACGATGTACCCATAGCCAGACTCAGACTCCACCGGAGCTCTCTTGACCAATTCCACGCAGTATCGGTCAGCAGCGCGCATCTCGACTGGCTGAGAGCTGGCAGAGGACTCAGCATGGTGCAGCTTCTTTTTCCAGAATAAGCAAGTCACCTGATTCCATTTCTCCGCGCTCAATCTCCAGCCGCCGCGGGGTCCCTGAAGGAGAAATCCGATCCTCCGTATTTCGGGTCGGCGATTGACGGGCGGGTTGTGCTCCCAAGTCTACTGAATAGGAGTTTGCTGATTCTTTCCAATCGTTTAATAAGCTCGGTTAATTGGGCAGAGGTCATCCGGGGTCAGAAACGAATTTATATCAATAATCAATAGATATCTAGGTGCTCATTTGGACCTTGTTAGCGAGTGTTGACGTGAATGATGGATGATGGATGATGGACCCATTGGGTGGAGAGTAACAAAGTGCATGAGTGTGATAGTATAGATATGAGATGGATGAAGGCTTCTAGCATCATAGACTAATAAGTGAGTAGGTACAGTACGAAAAAAGCCAGGCTCTCAATTCCATCAAGGCCCGTATCTAACCAGGCCAGGCAGAGGAGCGGCGAATCTAATCTTTAGCTTGGCAACAAGTTCGAAAAGGGTTAATGGTCAGCCGCATGTCAAAATAAACAACGACAGAGAGTTGGCCAATCAAAATGGTGCAGCTAACCACAAGTCGTCAATCGTTATACTTCAATTAGGGAGCTTAGGAGAACCTTACCTTGTTCCCGGAGACTTGACTACTCAAATCACTAACAACAAAGTACCAGGGGAGGTAGGCGCATAGAAAGCCATTGATATTCTTGTCACACCTAATATCCATGTTCCCCAGAGTATCATTCTTCATGCCTAAAACGCCCATTTCAATACAACGCCATCCCAATGTATCCCTGCTTTGTTATGCAACAGTAATTTGGCCCAACCAGTTTTCATCTTATAGCAATAGTTCTTCGCAGGTCCAATCTTCGTAGCTAGCTTTGAGTTAGTTCCTGAAATCGAGTAAATGGTAAATGTAATAACCTACAAACCATCAGGCATGTATCGTCGAATAATCAAGGGTATCTTTTTCTCTCTTAATTCTTTGATTGCAATTTGAAGAGGATCTGTCTCTCCTTCCAGATCAACCAATACCGGCGCGTTCATACTGAAGTTGGAGTGTTAGATATATGTTCTGATCAAAAAAATCGCAGTCCGCCCCAACTAACCTAATCTGCAACGCCCTTGTGCCCAGAATACGAGCTCGTTCATATTTGGTCATATATGGTGTAGTGGTTCGTTTATCATGAGGAATCTGCTTGTCTTTTGGTGCCTTTTCACCCTTTCGATTCGCCATAGCAGCTGCGTCCCCGGATTCAACGACATTATTAAACTGGTCCTGATCCTCGCCCAGCGCAGTTCCGTCTGGATTGTGAACATCCTGCTCATGGTCATCGGGTTCCATTGGCTCATCTGGTTCGTAGTCGGGCTCATCACCACCGTAGGCTGGGGAGTATCTTTGGGGATAAAGTCAATGGGTTTGGTCGACATCAGGTTGGATAGCTCCTCTCTCGAGCAAGGAAACTTACCCTCCATCTCCACCTTCGTTGTCAGACATTTTGAGATTCGGATCGCGTCGCTGATGTGGTTGCGCAGAAGTCTGAAAGAGAGTTGGAGAGTTTGCGACTCGAGGCAGCACAAGTGCACAAAGAAAAAGTGATCTGATGCGCCTTGGGTCGGGATAAATTAAGGTTTGACCGACGCGCTAAGCCTTCAGCCACAACTAGCCCACACTCACCAGCCACCTCAAAATTAATTTATCCAGCTCTATCAATCCAACCTTTACATCAACAAGTCAACCTCATGTCAAGATTACTCGACGAACCCAATGGCTGCTCAAGCCACAAAAAGGAAGACCTCAGGTCCTTTGGAGGAGGCAGTTGTTTCTCAATCAATTGACGACAAAACGTACGACGACGAAGAGGAAGACCAGTCCTACAGAGCGCATGAAGATTCCTCAGATAATGACGACGATGTCAATACACCAGTCACCCCATTTTCACCAGCCTCAAGAGAGAAGTTTCCATCAGAACGCAAGAGACTTCAATGTACCTTTCCAGGCTGCGACAAGACGTTCAACAGACCCATCAGATTGGAAACGCATATGAACATACATACTAACGAGCGAACTTTCAAATGCAGTTATGAAGGCTGCGCCAAGTCGTATTTTGAGAAGAAGCATCTGGATGCGCATATACGGGGCTCTCATACGAAGGACAAGAGCTACAATTGCGAATGGGAAGGATGTGGGAAGAGTTTCTTAACCAACACCAGACTCAAGCGACATATGGAAACACATAAAGGAAATGACCGATTTGTGTGCACTGGATACCCTGGCTGCAACAAAGCCTTTCGCAAACATCAAACCCTCCAACGTCATATCCGATCTGATCATCTTCAACTCTATCCTTATCCTTGTACATTCGTTGATCCTATTACTGGTGTCCCTTGTGGTGCTGGCTATGAAGGTGCAACAGCACTTAAGCTTCACGAGAAACGTGTACATGCCACTCCATTTCTCTGTACAGAATGTGTTATTCCAGGTTCTTTTAAGCCTGACGGAACACCAGCAAACCTAGGTTTCAGCACTGAGAACCAACTCAACTCTCATATTGAAAGAACGCACTCTAACCGCAAGTGCTGTGCATTTTGTGAAAAGAAATTCAACCGCAAGCAAGATCTGCACAGGCATCTTGAAGCACAACATTCAGGAAAGACTGTTGAAGAAAGAAGGACCTTCAAATGCCAATTCACGGATTGCGACAAAGCATATACGAAGCAATACAGTCTCATGTTGCATATCAGAGCTTCCCATGAAGGTGAACGCTATATCTGCGGTACCTATGACTTTAGCCACATCCCAAACCTCGCTGGTTTTGATAAGGAAGACGCTTGTGGAAAGGATTTTGCAACAAAAGCCAATTTGGAAAATCACATTCGCTCTGCCCATTTGGGTATGTCTTGGCAAGTAATTGTCCCACGTAAAAACCAAATGAGAAAGAGAAAGAGGAGATCTGAGGTTGAGGAAGAAGACATTGATGATGACGATGAATCAGACTGCGATGAGGACCAAGATTATGAAATGCTAGACCTTGAAGTAGGAAGGATAAAGAAGCCAAAGAAGAAAAAGGGAAAAAAGAACAACCTTTCAGCAATTGATGAGCTTATTGGGAACTCCTACGCCAACGACCCAAAGCGAAAAATTCCTTGTACGGTACCCGGATGTCCTCATAAATTCATTCGAGAATACGATCGGGTATTTCACATGGGCACTTTTCATTCCGAGAACCCATCTTTTAACGAAGAAGTTGATACCACGGTGTTTGAACAGAATATGCTTTCCCAGGAGGGCTGTATCAACGATATGAATTCGGCGGCTATCGAGCTCGAAACACCACTTCAGCAACAAGATCATTGGAGTATGGGACTTGAGCAGTCATTCTTGAACCAGAGCGATAACTTCTGGCTCGGTGGTGGAGAATTTACTCCTGCTCATACCCCTGGCGGAGATTTTCAATGGGCACATGAAGAAGCTGAGATGAGAACCTTGATTGACCCTGCTAGCTTTGCTAGCAACGGTGGATTTAGTAATGCTAACGATAACGAACCCGTTGGTTCTGGGCAAGCTGTGAATTTCGAGGGACCTATTGATCCCGTTTTGATGGGTTTGTAAATGTGCTGTATTAAGAGGTCGTAGAAATTCTGGGCACACGCCAAGTTTTGGTTTCAAACTACGGAAGGAGGGGATGGGGGTTTTGGGCGAGGGGAAAAAAGTATTTGGGCAGGCGTTACATATGGAGAAGGGGTTTACTAGAGCTTGCAAGTGCTGCGTTTTTCTCTAGTTATCACTTACTTCAATTAGATTTTTGGTTGACCAAAGCTTCCCAGGAAAAGTGTTTTATGTCTTGTAGATGAATGGAACGATGGGTAAATTGACCAAACCACTAAGATGAAAAGCGTGTTTTTCTTTTTTGCTTTTCCCCTCCCCCTATTGTAATATCTCGGCACGAAGTGATTTAAGAAAGAAAAAGCGTTACAGTATACTCGTAGTTTCGCTTGAGTATCAACCCAAGCCAGCATGAGCCAGTTGTCATTCTGCTTTTGGTGCAGAATACTCAAACCCTACGATAGTGCAAGGTCTGAGCAAGCACAAGTCCAACAGTCTATCAAATCATAGCTGTTATAAATTTAAGTACTCATATGGCTAAGGTGCTACTGTCTGGGCTTACGTACGGAGGCGTGCCGCAGGATTTGTAAAAGGGACAACGCTACTACTGTAGGCAAGCGAGCCGGCTCACCCGAAGCGCAAGGCAATGCAAGCAAATAATTTGTCGCATGTTCACCAGCCGCTGCCACTTCTCCCTTTTTGCAGCGATAAGGAAATCCCATACTGTACCCACACCTACACCAACACCTCCACCCTCGAAGCATATCGACATCCGACTTGATCACCTTCCTTGCAATATAATCCGACAATTCAACTGCGCTCTCCACCAAAGATTTTCATCGCGATCCCTCAATTTGCCTGTCAATCCACCCATACGTCATACCAAACTTATTGACCCCTGCGAAGCAATCAGAAGCCGACAGATATTCCACTTGGACCGACCATCTTCAAGACAACAACACCAACACGCGACAGCCAAACTCACAGGGTTGTCTGCGAGCGAGCATAAGATGTCTAGTGTAAGAACTCGTCGGCAGGCCGCCGCAATGGCAACACCAGAAACACCCACACCACCACCAAGGGAAAAGGAGATTCAGAAACCCATCATGAACGGAAATGGATCAGCTCATGCCCAAGAAAAGATCGATTCTCCAAAAGAGAACATATTTTTGTTCTGGCCCAACATCATCGGTTAGTCGCAGATGTATTTGTGAATGGCCAGGTCAGCAGCTAACACTACTTACAGGCTACAGCAGAATCGTTCTCGCATTCGCATCTTTATATTATATGCCACTTCACCCGCGCACTTGTTCCATACTCTACAGTATCTCGTGTCTTCTCGATGCCTTGGACGGATATGCAGCAAGGGCTTTTGAGCAGTCGACTCGGTTTGGAGCTGTTCTCGATATGGTGACTGATCGTTGCACAACAGCCTGCTTACTGGTTTTCCTTTCTTCTGCCTGGCCCCGTTATTCTCTCGTCTTCCAAGGCCTGATCTCGTTGGATTTGGCTAGTCATTACGTCCACATGTACGCGACCTTGATTATGGGCGGTTCAGATACAAGTCATAAGAAAGTGGACAAGTCCCGAAGCTGGATTCTCAATTTATACTACACGAACAAGGTACATTTTACCCCAAGTTTTCCATGGGAGCGTATTTTTGGGAGCGAAATACTAATTATTTTCACAGACGGTCCTATTCCTCTTCTGCGCCCTCAACGAAATTTTCTTCATCGCCCTCTACCTCCTCTCCTTCTCGTCACCCTTCCTCTCTCCCTCCTTACTAGAAGTCAAAAAAACCGACGGCGCCGGCTCCACACTTCTCCCAGGAAGCCCCTCAGGACCATCGGCAACCTCGCTCATCTTCGCCAACCCACACAGTGCCGCAGCTCTAGAATTCGCGCGCGCCAACAAAATGGACTCGACGATCCCATGGATCATTGCTGGAATCAGTTTCCCAGTTATGGCGGGGAAGCAATTCATCAATGTAATTCAGTTGGTCAAGGCGAGTAAGTGGTTAGCAGAGGGTGACTTGGAGTTAAGGAGAGCTGCTGGGTTGCCGAGAGCAAAGAAGGAGAAATAGGCGATCAAGTTTATGATCGGGAAATTCTTTTGCGGTAGGGGGTCATCCATTGGAGTGTTTGACTCCAAGAATGGAGGGCTTCTTTTCTCTCGTTTCGTGTAAATCTATTTTATTTTCTTCCTCTTCTACTTTTTCCTCCAGACACCCCATGAGTTCTGTACCCTTTGATTTCATCGGATGATGGTTGTCGTTGTTGTTGGGGGAGGGGGCACCTTCGCTCTTATTTACTAGATGGGGAACTGGCGTTGATTGAATGATCACTTTGGGAGGCACGCATGTTCTATACAATGAATGCAACGAGACGAGACGAGACGAGACTTTGAATCTGGATGACGGGTGGATGGATGGGTGTATATGAATGACCCGTACCCGTCATTGGTTGGTAATCTTTAATATGAGTTTTCTTCATGTTAATGTTGTGATTGTGGTTCTGAGGACTATCTATCTTCCGCGATACTGTAGAATTTGTGTAACTCCAAGACAAAAAGGAATGATTGGATTATTCTAGATGCTGGTAGATAAGATACCCTGTCTGTATCACTTTGATGTTGTGTATGGCGTACCACTATCAAACAAACCTGCAGCTTAGGAGTAAGGCATCTAGAGGAATAGTTGGGTTGGTCACTCCATGTGATATAGCCTGTAGTTATATCTATCTGGCAGTTTTTCAACACAACCAAACCCAACCAAATCCAACTGAACACGTCACGCTCTATACATTCTGTACATCGATACATGTAAAACGTACATGGTATATGGCAATGTAACCAACCAACCAACCCTTGCTAGTAGTACCTCGTGTGCGGCGTGTCCAATTGCATAGGGCAGGCAGCTGGTTTTGGGACAAGACAGAGATAGAGTGGTTGGGCAGCATTTGCGTTTCGGTTCGTTATCTGGGAGTACCTATAGGTGGTGAGTGAGTCAGATTCTGTACTGACCACTAACTGGTTTTTTGGTACCCTTTTCTTTGGTGGGTGGTGAATGGTACGTGGATGCTGTTTGTTCTGTTCTTCTTTGGTTTCTTGGTGTGGGTTTGGTACAGTGTTGTGGTGAATTTTAATCTGTTCCTGGTCCTAGTTTTGGTTTTGATTTTGATTTTGATTCTAGGAGCTGTTTAGAAGTTCAATAGGTCGGATAGTTGGTAGTTGGTAACCACATCCAGACATCAACATCAACATCAACTTCTCGCTCATCCCACGATACAGATACGGACGTCCATATCATACCACATACCCACTTCCTCACCAACGGATAAAACTTGTTACCCATCCCATTCCATCCTATTCCAAAAACGAAAACGCGATGGCAATACAACCATCTTCAAAATTTCCTTCCCGCTCTATACAGGATGTTCCTGCCCCGCCTAAATACCAACATCATATCTCTCCCATGCCTCCTCAACGAAACTCCTCACGAGTAAACGAGTTGTCACAATGTGAGGGTTCTAATATGCGAGAAGGAGATATTACGCCCTGGACCCGTTTTGGACTTTTTCTTATAGGTGTCGCTGTTGTGGTGGTCATGCATTTTTGCTTGGATTATATGGCGCCTGTGCCGGTGTTGATGATTGGGTGGTTGGCTTGGGGGCTTTATGGGGGGGAGGGGAAGGATTGAGGGGAAGGGTGAGGGGGATGTGAGGATGAGAATGAGAATGAGAATGAGGGACAATAGTGCTTGGAGAGAATGGGCGTCAGAGATGGGATACATATGAGAAGGACGGAGGAAGAATAAAGATAATGAGGACGGCTGATACATTTTGATCCGAGATGCTGATGAGATGGGGTATCTTACTAGAGGGGCGACATGAACGGGGAGTGTAGTGTACCCAAAGTATCTCTTTCTGGTTTTGGACAGGAAGGCTTCTGGTTTGACTCTTTCTCGCTAGAAGCATATTCGGCGAATAAAAAAGACGGTGTAGAGATCCTTTCTTGAGAAAAAAAAACACATACACAGATCTGCTGGGATTTGGAGATGGTGGACGAAGCGGGTGTTGATCGCATTTGATAGTAGGATAGATCCTCAACTTTTAGTGATGCATATCAAACGAATATCTGGCCAATCCACAATATCTATTGAGGCTCAAAATCATGAAGTAGCGCCCGTTGGTCCCTCTCCGCCTGGTATCAACTATCCGAAGGTTAGCAGGTAAAAATGATGGGTAGAGAAATTCAGTTTACCATGCAAATGTTATTTCCGTTCAGTAGAATCTTTGAGAGCTTGGTGTGGTTTCCGGAGTAATCGCTGTGAGCCCAAATTAGTTTCTCTTGGGGAGAATCTTTCGATGGAATAGACATACAATTCAGTCACGTCCTCGAGTACCATGTCTATGGATTTGTAAGTAGGCTATCTATCGGAAGGGAGGAGAGTCAGGTACTTACTAACGTAATCATCGAATCCGAGTAATGTACCGCTGAACTCTATAAAGAGGTCTTATAAGCTGGTGGGTGTATTGGTAGTTTGAGGGGATTATCATACCCTTTTCGCCTTTCATGACGACCCATATTTTGGATCCCACGCACTTGTCGATCAACTCTGGAGGGGTTGTCAGTATGAGGCATAAGAGACCAAGGCTATAGAGAGCGCCTACCAAGAGGCAGTAGTTGAGATGCCATTGTGAGTGAGGGGTTGTAGGTTGTAGTCAACCTTGGAGGTGATCAGTGGTTTGTACAGAAGGAGTCGGATTCCCAACAAAGCAATCCATGTACACATGAAGACTTACTGGTGAATGAATTCACTCTTAACACTGTGAGATTGAAATATCTCTCACTAACAGGGTCTAGTCAAAGTTGAGCTCAAGGTTGTGAATGATCCCTGTGTGCCTTCTCGTGACGACAAAATCCGGGATTTTGTCGGGTCCTCGTTCTCGAGAGCTAAATTGGTATTGGTTGGATAGAGTATCACAGCGCGTCTGCCTCCAACCCACCTCTAGGCACAGCTGCAAGCACCGTGAAGTACACAAACAACCCATACTTGGTTGTCAAATGCTCGCGTCATGCTCCGTAGTCATTATGGGGCATCCACCGTGGCCAGAAACCTCCGAAGACCTTTTACATACACCATGAATTCCAATACCGATTCTACCATTTCTACTTTGCTTGCGGACTCGATGAATGCTACTCGATCCGTGATGAGCGGCGCTAGAGCTGCGTAAGTGGATACTTTGAGCTGGCATGTACTTACCGTGTACTAATGGATGTATAATTACAGTTCTGGCTCTACTCCTGCTTCTTCGAGACCCAGGCTTTCTCCCCAACCCTCGAAGACATGGCATCCATTGAACGGGATAGTATTCAGCCCTGGTCCTGGCAGGCCCAGGACGAACACTACGAATACAATTGGGATAGAGCGGGATATGGCTTTACATTCGAGCTCGGAAGATAATTACGTGCTGGCTGCAGCAACATTGGCGACATCCTCGACATTTGTCTCAGAGACCGAATCCAAGAAGGTGGATGAGAAATCTGCGTCGACGAACCCTGCTGCTCCATCTGCAGCAGGTCAAAAGCCAGAGGCTCCAAAGCCCGTCGAGGAGGAACTAGAAGATCCAAAATACGACATCTTACCGGAAACCTATCGCGAATGGAGAATGACGGAGGATCTATTTCGCGTGGCTAAAAGTGCGCCAAAGGAAAGTAAAGCTTCATATTGGTCGCACGCGTTGTATCGAGGGCCTGCGACTGAGACGGATAAAGAGGAGAGGAAGGTTACGGTTCATTATTGCAGGAGCAAACTTACGACGGAACGAGTGTTGGAGAAATATTTTGCAGATTCCAAGGTTATTGGATTCGATATTGAATGGATGATAAACGTGCACAAGAATTCCGGGCCCAAGAACAATGTCTCCTTGATACAGATTGCAAATGAGGAGCGGGTTGCCCTCTTCCATCTTGCATTATACACTGGCAATACGAAGGAAGATCTGGTATCTCCATTATTGAAACAGATTTTGGAGAACCCAGATGTCACGAAAGTTGGAGTTGCCATCAAAGGCGATTGCACAAGAATAAGGAAAAACCTCGACATCCGTCCCAAGGGCTTGTTCGAATTAAGCCATCTTTTCAAGCTCGTCAAGTTCTCCGAGTCAAAAGAGTTCAAGCAAATCAACAAAAGATTGATTTCACTAGCAACTCAAGTCCAAGAACATTTTCATTTGCCAATGTTCAAAGGCGGTGACGTTAGATCTGGAGCTTGGAATAAACCTTTGAATCTTGAGCAAATCCGATACGCAGCATCCGACTCCTATGCTGGCATTCAACTCTTCCTGGATATGGAAGCAAAACGAGAAAGATTAGATCCAACTCCACCGCGTCCTTATCACGCTGAGTTAGATATCCCAATTCGAACTGCTGAGGGGATAGAAATACCTACCGATGAACCAGCAGAAGTGGATGAAGACGGAGAGGAGATCAAACCCGAGGATCCAGAACCTCCGGTACCTACCAAGCGGAAGTATACCCGAAAAGTTCTTGCTACTCCAATCTCGGGCCAGGAAGGTAAAGAGAGCACAGATGCTGAAGGAGAGCCTCCTGCCCCGAAAAGAAAATATGTTAGGAAGCCAATACCGCATTTTGCAGCTGAAGAATCATTCGATTTTGAGGATCAAGCAATCGAGGGGGCTCTAATGGATCACGTCTACGAAACGCCTATCACGCGTTCACGGACACGAACCTCACGCTCCAAAGCCACTCCTAAGCCAAACCCTCAAATCGAGAAGCAAGAAGAAGCAAGTGACTCGGACGAGGAGTACTTTGAATGCATGAGAGATCCTCCTCCCAGAAACCCCGTTGAGGAAGAACCCGCCAAAATAGATTCAAAAGACGAGTCCATTGATGAGGAAGACCCAACAACCATCCTAGAAACAGCAACCTCCCACGCTCTCCACCACCTAACCACCACACTCCCCTCCCATTCCACAAACACAAACACAGACACAAAACAGCCTACCCTCCCCTCCCTCCGCACGTTCTATCTCTGGCATCAAAATCCCCATCTCAATCTTCCAGAGATAGCGTCTCTCCTCCGCTCCCCACCTCTGACCATCACAACCGTCACCCAACACATCCTAGAAGTCGCAAGCTGGGAAATCAAATCCTCCTCACTTGAAAGCGAAAGTATGAATGGACAAGGCAGTGAAAACATACTCCCCGAAGATCCGCAAGTACTCAAGGGGGTGAGCGACATAGAAATCGAAACGGATAGGATAAGAGGGATTCTGGCTGTATGGACAGACTTGGGATTCAATCCCGCCCCATGGACGGATCTACAGAAAACACTAGATAGATAAGTGGGTAGTAAGAAAGGAAGCAACCCCCATCACTGGGGAGAAGAGTACGATATCCAGGGCTCTCAACACCCTCGGTTTGGAAATTCGATCACAACGCTGGATACAGTAGGGAAGGAGGAACGCACACATACATACAGAGACTCAGACGGCGTTCAGGATAATAACACAGGAGGGGGCCCGGGGCGAGGACATCCATGCTATGTAGAGTAAATCCATACACCAAAGTGATGGATAGGATGAATAAGAAGAGAAATCTCCACATATGACATCATACAGTAGTACCTTACCATACGGAGTACTCGCAGATAGCATGAATAATATATACCCGGCGTCTTTTCATTCTCGATTTCTTGATTCTAGAATGACTAGCAACTTGAGAATATATAATATACAATTTACAGTTACAGTAACGAGCTTATTGTTAGAGGAAGATCCTGTTGAAGTACTTGGGAAATATATATATATATATATTTTTTTTCTTTGTTATGGTATAGTAGATACTTGGGGATGGGATTGAAGTTGAAGTTGAATTTGAGATTAAAACTAATTTAAGGCTTACTACACAGTATTGTATATAGTGTTGAAATTATGCAAGTAAAAGTAAAAGTACCTACGTCGGCGCTACCACAGTATATAGAGGAATTGTATAGGGTAGGGTAGATAGGTAGTAAAGCTAGTACAGCAAAGAGAGTCCAAGACTCGATCGATTTCTTCGTAAATACATATTGCTAGTGCTTCCATGAGGTCCCTGCTACATAGGGTACTAGCGTACCACTAAGATAGGTATACCAGCATATTCACTTTATAACCTCTACTCCCCCTGACGGTTCGGATCATTATCTCTCCATCCGGCCAATACTTCCCCATTATTCCCCAAGCGATCGATTCACTTACAGCAGATTCACACCCAGCTATCACTGCAGCACGCAAAATAATCAAGACGAATGCTATTCATTTTATTGAAAGAGAGAAAAAAGAATGTATGCACACTAGGCTGAAATCTGAACTATAATCGCAAAAAGAAAATCTATCCCCTTCGAAGAAACATCCTCCGCTACAGACATATATACTTTTACCTCCTTCACCCATAAACTCCGTCGCTCTGGGTAGCTTTTTTGATGCTTCGTCCTTCACACCATTTTGTTTTTCAAGCCATTCTTCCACGCTTTGGCAAGACTGCTCATCAAATTACCACGAAAAAATGCATAGCAATGCTATCAGTTCATCCCCAACAAGGCCTTGGCTCCAGGCTCACTAGCAACATAAATGACATCGTGAGAGTCACTGAATCCGTTGAATCGAGTGGCAGAGCACTTGGTATATGCGCCCATCTCCTCAAAGTAAAGCCAATCACCCACATCCAAGATTTGGTTGAAACGAATGCTCTTGGAAATTTGGTCGATTCCATCACAGGTTGGACCCCAGATGGAGTATTCAATCCCGTCAGAACAAGCTTGTGAGGCAATGGTATCGTAGCAAGAGCGGCCATTGACACGCAAGATTTGTGCAACTGGATTCTGGTGGTCAAACATGATGCTGGAAAAGTTGCCGTAGAGTCCGTCGTTCATGTAGAGCATGTAGCTATCCCCGCCGTTTGCTGGGTTCTTGATAGTGCGACGAGCGATGACATGGCAAGCCAGAGTGAACGCTGACGCGACATAGTAACGTCCAGGCTCTCCAATAACTTGGATATTGGAAGGCATGTATTCGTCCAATGCTGAGCTCAAAACAGCGGCCATTTCATCAAAGGTTTCGCTAGAAAATCCACCACCAACATCAAGTGTATGGAATGAAAATCCGCGAGTTTCGGCTTGGTCGAAAACACAGCGAGCATCTTGAACTGCCTTGATGAATGCGCCTGGGTCAGAAGCTCCAGATCCAACATGGAAACTAACGCCTACGACATTGAGCTCCAATTCCTTTGCTAGAGCAAGAAGGTTGTCAGTTGTGTCCATGGCAGCCCCGAATTTAAGGCTCAGTTGGCACAAGCTTGAGGAATCATCGGTTGAAATCCGGAGGAACAACTCGGCTCCGGGGAATAGCTTTTTGATCTTGTAGAGCTCATCGGTATTGTCGAATGTCATCTGTTTTACCCCTTGGGCAGCAGCGTAACGAACATAAGAGTTTGTCTTGCATGGTTGGGCATAAATGATACGGTTGGGCTCGACCCCGGCCTTGAGAACTTGTTCAATCTCGGCTTTTGAAGCACAATCAAAACCGGTACCGAGCTCTGCTAAAAGTCGGATTACTTGGGGGTCTGGGTTACATTTCACAGCTATAAATAGGTTAGCATAGGTGATTTTATGAAAGTACCACCAGTACATACCGTAAAATGGCTTGACTCTAGGCAAGTTCTTCTTCCATCTCATGTGTTGCCTATAGACCTCGCCGAGATCAGCTACGAAGAAAGTATCTTCGTCGCCGGCCTCGCAGGACTCATGATCGATAGTATTGACTCTCTCCTTCAGAGCATTTCCGATGAGTTGTTTTGGTGTGTTCGCGCCATTGAGTTCAAGATAAGAACATGTCGATTTCTCGAAGTATGATTCAAGACTTGTAAGACTTGGTGTTTGGACAAGGGTTTCGATGGCGGAAGGTGACATATCCTCGAAAAGATTCAAGGGATATAAAAAGTTGATTGGTCTGGCGGAAAGATTAGCACATTGTATACAAACACGCATTGGACAGGGCAGTGGAAGCTTACTTTTTGATACTCTGAGGTTGTATTAGGGAGGTCTATATCGATCAGATCCTGAACTGATCTGACGAGGTCGGCTCGACTCTTCCTCTGCGAGAGGAAGAACCTCTAAACCCGTCCTATGCGGCAGCTGAGGAGTTTGGGACGGAATGGGGATATTGGGGGTTGAGTCGAACAGAGTGCGCTCAAGCTGCCTAGTTGACTGCAACAGAAGGAGGAGGGCGAGTGTTGAGGATGTGTCGGTTGGGTCGTAGCGAGTAATCTTGATCAGAAACTAGACTTGCGGCCGCGGGAGCCGTGGTGAATGTAGGTTGCCTTTGAAGGATCAAAGGCTTTGGTGATGTATTTGAAGACGATCGTAGATGACCTGCAAATGAGTGGTTAGCTGCTGGGTGTTCTATCTATGATTCGCGCACTCCAGGTAAACAGGCGGAGCCAAGCTTGGGCGAGGGCGAAGCGGACAGCGGGCAGGTTTCCCCCTCTGGCTCTCGCTCTCGCTAGCTTGCACCAGTCGACCAAAGACCACGGGAAGATGTGAACGTACCGAGATGGATTGAGTAGAGTGTGAGTCGCAGGAACACGTGGGTGTAGCTGGCGACAATTTATTCTGCTTCGTGGTGTTGAAGCTGTGAAAGGCGGTGGATGGGGATTTGGGATTTGTTGGCAGCGAGTGGAAGTGGAAGTGGAAGTGGTGGGGGGGATGAAGATTTTTGTGGCGGTCATACCGGCCTCAGTGCCTCACCTTGCGCTAGCGTCCTCGCCTGCGAGCCTGCTTTAGCCGGGAAGTTTGGAAGATCAGGGGTGGCCAATGGCTATTTCAGTTGTGGCCTAATGCAGCTGCCGTGAGTGGTTGGCAGAGCGAGAAAGTTTCGTCTAACGGCTTGCTGACTAATCATATAAAGCTTATATGTGCTTACTAAGCACCCAGCGAAGTCTTCACGGCATTCCAGAAGCTTGGAGGCCTGATTCAGATCTCCTCCCAAACTACCAACGTCACAGAGCCCAACTGCATTCATCAACGCGCAAAGCCCATATATCTACCACTATTACAACTGTCTGAGAGAGAGGAGTCGGTCGATCGGCTAGACTGGACTGGACTGAACATCTCTATTGTCACCTTCGAACGGGACCCAGTCCAGTATGCAGGTAGCATCACGAAAAGTCTAGCGCATTCTGCACGCGTCTGTTAATGCGCGCCAGCGAAAACATCCCCTAGTCAACGCCGTACGTACGAGGTGCCATCACCGCTAAATCTCGAGTGTTTTCTACTCTTCGACTCTGTTTGCAGTCATCTCTCTATGACCCAATCCGATGAAGGAAACAATAAACACAGACCATAGGACTGTGAGAGATCTGGCCATTGCTCTGCTCTGCTCTGCTTGCACCAACAGAGGACAATATGATCCAAGGCATAATCGAATCGGTTACACCACGCGAGCATTTTGGGGTAATTGACTTTGATTAAACTTCATACGAAGCTACTTACTTACCTTAGCATATTGGTTTTATATACCAGTATTGCAGAAACACTAGCACAAGATCTTCTCATAGGTGCATGGCAGAGCTTCTTCCCCGCCTCAAGTTTCCATTACCAAATCCCATCACTAAATCCAACGCGCTACGAACAGATACCCAACGTCCGCAGTCCCTCTCAATGGCTGTGCGATCACAAGTCATGTCCCCAAAGGGACTAGCGCAAGAATAAAACTCCACGTTTCCCAAAAGCCCGGCGCAAGCTGTGTGTTTTGAAGAGCGTATTCCGTCTTATTCAGACCTGTTGTTCTAAAGCTGTAGGATGGCGGACTAAAGATGAGAAGACATGCTTTTATTGTGAGGTCTAGATAGGTCTAGACACTGGGCCTATGGCCAATCTCGATATATATAAACCGATTAGAACCATCGAGTGGCAAAAAGAAACTATGGATTGAGCAACCTCATAACAAAAAGAAACCCTAAAATAACAACACATAACAAAATGTACTCGAGTAGCAAAAGCTTCTTCTCCAAAACTTTCAGTTCAAGCCTCATTGTTTCAACGAGCTCCGGAGGATTCAAATCAAGTCTTTCGGCTTCGTTGCACCGCCTGTGCGTCTTATTCGTGCTTCCGGGGAAGTCCTCCTGGATCTCGTTGATGGCTTTGATGTTCCGCTGTTTGAATTCGCTACCAGCTTCTAGCAATCGCTTCGTTGCTGAGCGTACGTCTTGAAGGATTTCGAATTCGTCTTTCTTGTTCATGGCCACGAGAGAGTACTCCATTAAAATTGAAATATCTTGGTCAAATTTGTCCTCATTCAAACGACTATTCGTCGTGCTATTAACTCGAGAGGTCGAGAGCTCTTCAAGAGACTTTTCGTATTTTTCCTCAAGGAGGCATTCCGGAATGGTCTGGCGACTGAGAACAGTCATGAGAGAAAAAAGGCGACAGGCTGAGGGGTGTTCATGTTGTATTCGTTCGTAGGAAACTGTCCAAGTAGCCGCCATGATATTTGCTTGCTTGGTTACCTCACCCAAAGTTTCAATGTATTTTTGAGGAGATATGCGTTGGTTAAGCCTGAGGTATGCGGCCGCACGAGTTATTGCAAGAGGAAGGTATTCGAGCTTCTCCACGAGATCTGCCGCCACTTCGCTCTGCGGTTCTAGCTGGGAGCCTAGTGATCGGGAAAGGAGTAAACTGGCGGATTCTTGATTCATCGGTTCAAGGTTGATGATCTCATTATCCTTGAACTTTAGATGATTGGCAATACCCAGATCCCTTGAAGTAACGAGAACCGAACCGTTGGGAGATTGAGGAATAAAATCTGCAATTGGTCGTTGGCCAGTAATACTGTGGTCATCGGCGGCGTCAAGTATGAGCAACCAAGGTCCATTTCTCTCATCGTAGAGCCAGGTTCTGGCCAATTCCAGTGTATTGGCTTTTGGGTTATCCCAACCTGGAAGTTTGGTTGCTTCGGCGATCTTACGGCACCCATATTCCAATGTAGTTCGGGTTAGTGTGTTGATCCAAAACACCCATGTCTTTGGGGATTTCTCCCGGATCAGGTGGGCGTATTCAAGAGCCAGCTGAGTTTTTCTGTATTCATTGTCAGCAAAATTCTAATAAGGATGCTTTCTACGAAGCGAAAAAGCTTACCCAATACCACCCATACCAACCAATGCCAGGCGAGAGGCAGGCATGGTCAATTTCTCCCCCACTTGTCGGAGAGTGCCTGTATCGACATAATCTGCATTACGATGATACGGAACCGTCGACGTCGGCAACGGTTTCGGCAAAGCTTTCACTATAACAAATCAGCTATTTCTCATCCCAAGAACCCTCATTCTCATTCTACTCACCCGGTGTAGACTTCGAGCACAAAATCGTGACATGATAATACGACAAAGTCTGCACATACCCCCTCACAACCGCCATCCTATTCCTAATCTTCGCATCATACCTCAAACTCCAAACGCCCTTCCAAATCCTCTTTCCCTTCCTGTTCCCCGGATCGGGTAGCACCTTGAGTAGGATCTTGTTCAGCGCCTCTATTTCACCCGCACACTCCCTGATTGGTGCTTCCAAAGCACATCTTACATCTTCTGTCAGGTTCTCTGCGGAAAGCACTTGAGCAGAGTTTTTAAGCGCTTCTAACAGGGCTGGCAATTCGACGGCAACATGACGCAGTGAGTCAGGTGCAGAGCTGGTAGCGGATGTGAAAGAGTGCACTCGATGGGCTAGTTTGATGCTGAATTCTGTTAGTTGGATGAAACTGGCTAAGATGCCGACGACTGCTATTGCCTCTGCCATGGCGAAATGCGGAATTAGAAATGAATTGTCAACTTGTCAAGATTTTCTGAGGTAAATCTACGGTTATGTTGATGGGTGTTTGTGATACCTACAGTATCGTCTCGGGGGGCAGTGCTGGACACCGCGTCTCGGTGAGGTATGCAGCTGGGCATCAGCCGATTGGGATGGCGTTTTCGCAAGGCGCATGCACCTGCTGATCTTTCGAAGGCTCGAGAAGGGAGGCTTCAGATACAGCGAGTTTCATTATTGATGAACGTCGAACGAAAGGACAGGGGATGAGCGTGTTGTAGAGGGGTCCGGGAGAGATACATGTTCACAGGCCTGGGAACTGTGTAACAGAAGATATAGATTCATTATTGGAGATGTGATTCGAGTTTCTTTGATAGAATTCTAGAGATTTGTGTGAAGGATGAAGGTGTGTGTCTGCTGTGTGTCTAGGTAGGTGGTGGGTGTGTACTTTTCTCTCTAGTCTCTTGAGATGGCAGGCGCGTTGGGTAGGACATACTCGTATCGAGGTGGGGCGGGTCCTCAAGACGACGATAAGAGAAACCATTTTTTCTACTATAAACACGCAGTGGACGTTAAGAGACGCAGCAAATTACTTTCTGCATGTTCTAACTATTTAGAATAATCCACAGGCATTTCAACCACTTATAATATCCAAATATCAAATGTTCCCGCGTTGATATCTGAGACGGCCATCCCAAAATATATAACCGAACCTCGAGAAAGACCTGGGAAAGTAGAATAACAGAATGATGAGACAGCTTCTCCACTCCTGTTTAAAGCCACTGCTAGCATAACAATGCTATCCAAATTTCTAGCCAAGGAGGAGCATGTTGAGTCCGGAGATGTAGATGAATTCTGAGGACTTCTATTGGTGCATTACACACCATGCATGAATAGAAATCAATCTATTCCTAATTTAACTGAGGCATTATAACGATATTAATAATAACTTAAAAGAATGTGCCCTGCTTAGTAACCAGAATGCAGCAGACTTCGTCCCAGACGTCCCAGACGTCAAAACATAGCGGAGTCTTTACCCTGTGTTCCGTAGAAATATCCCATGTCAACCCACTATGGTTTTCACGTTTATTATGCCGGAGACGAAAGCATAAGACTTTCCTGGGAATTCTTGGGAAGATCTGCTGTAGATCATTCAGAACCCTATGGGATTCCCCACATGTTGTTGGCATCGCTTTGGAGGATGGTACTCGTACTCGTGTAGATATCGCTTCGTCTCTCACTAGAATAGGTAGGTGGTGATGACTGTTTGTGACTGGAAAGGAATAGATGTGTAAGGTAGTTGGGGGTAGATTTGTGGGGTTTTCTTAGTCTTTTTTCAGAAGGTGAGATGACTTACATATGGTGGTAGACTTCCTTTCTCCGCGCGGGTTTTCTCCGTGTTGGGCTTCTTCGAGTTGGAATTGAGTTTGAGAAGGTTTGCAGTTAATCCTTGTGATACGAATCGGGAATTAAAGTGACCAGTCGTGGAGTCAGCTGCAGAAGTTTCCCAGTTCAGTCATGAAATGAGGTCGGAGTTGCTATTGCTCGCTGTCCCTTGCATATTTTGGGATTGATCGTAGAAGCCGGACCGGCCGAAAGGCATCGTTCTCATGATTTCTCAATCAAACTCTAGAAGTTTGCTAATCGGGACTTTTATACGGAGTACTGCGATTGAAGTTTTCCCATGAATCAACGTCAAACAATGCAAGCAAAGTGAGCCTTACATTGATCATCCTGCGGCGTAATTCTCATCTTCCTCCCACCCCACACTCTGATTGGCTCGCCCCGGGAATTTCCCAGCCTCCCACCAACCAGCGACGAGCATCGTAACCGTCTTCCCTCCCACCAGGATCTGCGAGGCAAGGATAAAAAAAGTCTCCGCCGCCGCCGCAGGTTCCGTACGATCCCATAAGCATGCCATCCACATGTCATCCACATCCAGAACAACGAAGATCCCCATGATGGAGGAAAAGCAAAACTCTACCATTGTAGGACCAGGGCAAACGATT
Source organism: Hymenoscyphus albidus (assembly GCA_911693285.1). Classification (NCBI taxonomy): domain Eukaryota; kingdom Fungi; phylum Ascomycota; class Leotiomycetes; order Helotiales; family Helotiaceae; genus Hymenoscyphus; species Hymenoscyphus albidus. Next base: position 200,617 of record CAJVRM010000396.1, on the reverse strand, counting down.
GGATCTCCTTGATCTGGGAAATTTCGCGACGTGCAACAGATTCCCGACTTTTGGGAAGCCGGCCTTGCGATTGGAGAGGCGTCGGGTGCCTGCATGGGCGCGGTTGGTGGACGGGAAGTTCCTGGGGCGAGTGGTGAAGGGAAGCGCCTGTGAGATGGACTTTGGGCATTGGCGATTGCAGGAGTGAGGGTGGACGATTCGGCGTGTTCGTATTTTCGGATGGGATGGGAATATGGATGGGTTGCATTGCGGCGAGTTGGAAAGTTGGGACGGCGCTAAGAGGTGGTCTCGATTGGAGGGAGGAAGGAATTATCAGACGAGAGAAGCGAACTCGCTAAGTATACCTATATTGTTACGGTCTAGAACGGTATCTAGCACACTCCTGACAAGATTATTGGGTTTTGTGTAGTTTCGTCAGAGAAAGGGAGATGTTCAATATTTAGATGTCATGTTACACTCACCTCACCATCCTCTCTGTTGCTGTGACCTACTCCAAAGAAACCACAGTTACTTTTTTCATTCCACTTCACACGCCTCAGAACCCCCATAAGTTGACGAGTCAAATAATCCCGAAAATTAATTACTTCGAAAACAGACTTTCATTTAATCCTCAAACCCACTGGATTCTCATTCCATCCTTCCGCGGATTACTCACAATACACTGGCGCTCTCTTCCTATCTTCATTATCCCCCAAAATTCATTCTCTTACGTCTAGATCAAGAGAGCTATCTGACTCATTGACCAGCGCCCACCTACCTTCCCGCGGGTGTTTGTTGCGCGCGGTTATTCGTTCTCGTTTAGTACTCGTAAGTAGATGGAGAAAGTTCTTTCACAGGGAGGACCTTACCGGGTAACTTCTGGGAATTCCCTTCAAATTTTTCAATCCCCAAGACTTCTTTTCTCCAGCCTCTTCTACAACATCGCGTGGACAATCTTGTCTTGTCATCTGGGAAAACAGGATCTCTGTTATGAGAGAACATCGTGAAGTGAATTGTAAGAGTTAAGCGAGTTAACTTGACTTCCAATTTCTCAGTGGAAATCAGACTTGTAGACTATCCATACACAACAACATCGATAAAACAAAGGGAGAGCAGGGATCTTTTACATCTCTTAACGTCCATTGATTCAAATTCGAAAGTCTACCGCAAAGAAGATGCTGTAGGTAGAACGCTGTAATATCATCGAATCCCACATCTATTGCACGCCAGTAAGCCTGTTTCTTATACTAATCTAACACAAACCAGCTGTATTGCGTTGCATCTAGAAAATTTCTTTCCATAAACTCTCTTCTGTCACCTCAGTACCAAATTATACATTGTCCAATCAATATCCTGATGGGCACTTTAGCTGCGTTAGTATCAATTGCACAACTGGACCACAACCACGTCAAATAACTTCCTAGCTATTTATGCTCCATGTAAGAAAGATAGAAACACATATCTTATAACACTACAACATGACACCCAACTACGTCGTAGTCCACCGAACAAGCAGGAATAAAGCAGCTCATCTTGTAGTAAAATTATACTCACCACCCTCTCGAATTCCTCTTCACACATCCATTCATTTCCCACAAAATCCCAATATCAAAAGCCTAAAAGAAAATATTAAAATATATACATATATATATATATAAATACAGCAAGATTCATCAAAGCTATCAAAGCTATCAATGCAACACTCATACAAATCCACAGCCCAGAACAGAGAGAGAAACTTCAAACGATATGATACAACGAGATAATCTTTGCATCAGACATATACTTACATCAAGAAACTCACGGATAAGTACAATAAAAATATCTCATTTCCTCCTCACAATAGACTCGAAGAGATATCTCTTCCAAGAAAAACGGAAATAGAAACCAAGAATTTTGTGTTCATCTAGGAGATAATAATCTCCTATCTATTTTTTTTTGGCGGGCCGTTTTTGCTAGCAACTTCTTGTTCTCGAATCGAAGTAGCTTAGCATAAAACAATTACGGGGAAGTTGATGGTAGATATATGGAAAACTATCCTTTGTAGAGGTTAGTGGGAGTTCTGATGTTGGTGGTGGGCTTGTGGATTTGTCCTGTTATTGACCGAGCTGAGGTATGTGATCATACGATCATGTACTGTACTCGCTTTTCCCGCAAGATTTAAGAGACTATGGCGTGAATGATAAACTATAGACTTGATATATTAGACTTACCCGCTAGCCTGCCATATAAGAAGGCGTGTTTATTTTGTTAATTACGATCTAATCTCTTTACGAGGCTACTGGAAGCCGCCAACTGCAACTATAAACCATAAACACCACATACGATTACCAAAAAAATCATTCAACACCAAAAACCTCATCCACATTTCACATTTCATTTTCAAACAAACTCTCTTCAAATTTCTCAAAAAGAACGAAAAGGAAAAAAAGAAGAAAAGAATAGCTAGATTAGGAAAAGAAACCCGGACCCAAAAATCCACTTCACTCCAGCCACCAGCAGCCCCACATACAAGACAAGCCCGAACGAACCCCGCATGTTCTCCGACCACGACCTCGCATGGAGGGGTCGAAGCTGCCTTAACGTCATACAAAAAACCCCCCCTCACCTCACCTCACAACCAAAACCATCACCACCACCAACTCTCCCTCATCCCATCCCACCAAACATCCCCCCCCCAAAAATGGCCTTCGAAACCCAAGCAACCATCCCCTCCTTCGGAGGGAAACTGCTGAAACTCACCCACGAAGACAGCAGCGTCGGCTGCACCATGGCCCTGAACCTGTACCTCCCACCACAGGCCTTCGTAAAGGACGCGAGCAAGATCCCGGTGCTGATTTATCTGTCGGGATTAACGTGTACGGGGGATAACTGCGCGGAGAAGGGATTCTTCCAAGCGGCCGCGAGTGGGAGGGGGATTGCGGTTGTGTATCCTGATACGAGTCCTCGTTCGTTGACTCTTTTTTCTCTCTCTTTCTTTGCTTTGCTTGATGTGGATTTTGGTTTGTGGGGTTTATTGGGCGTGAGGGTGGGGGATGGGAAGGGATGGGGAGTGAGAGATGGAGATGGAAGAGAGGGATTCTTTACGAGTTTACAGATTTACCAACTTACTAACCCAAAAACACAGGAGGCCTAACCATCCCAGGCTCCGAAACATCCTGGGACTTCGGCACAGGAGCCAGTTTCTACCTAAACGCCACAACCCCCCTCTACACCCCAAACTACCAGATGTACAGCTACATCACCACCTCCCTCCCCTCCGCCCTCTTCTCCTCCTTCCCGGTCCTCGATCCAACCCGCGTCTCCATAACAGGCCACTCCATGGGCGGCCACGGGGCTCTCACACTATTCCTCAAGAACCCGGGGAAGTACAAGTCCGTCTCAGCGTTCGCGCCGATCTGCAACCCGAGCCAGTGTCCGTGGGGCGAGAAGGCGTTCACGGGGTATCTGGGGGAGGATAGGGAGAGTTGGAAGGGGAGTGATGCGACGGAGTTGGTGAAGGGGTGGGAGGGAACGCTGGATGTGTTAATTGACGTTGGGACGGGGGATGGGTTTTATAAGCAGGGACAGTTGTTGCCGGAGAATTTTGTGGAGGCGGCGAAGGGGAAGGGGGTTGAGGGGGTGGTGGTTAGGTATCAAGATGTATGTGATTTCTTTTTTTGGCTTTTTAATGGGAGATGGTTGGTGGAGGGACTTTGCTAATCAGGGGCAGGGATACGATCACTCGTACTTTTTCATCTCGACTTTTGCCAGGGATCACGTTGAGCATGCGGCCAAGTATCTGTTTGCATAGTAAGGTATTCCTTCTTTTCTCAGTCCAAATACCGTCAAAACTGACTCTTACAGAAGCGACAAACTTCCAAAAGAAAAACTTTGGCAGCTAAAACTATAAGCTATAATAATAGGTGACTCGATCTGTTGATAGTACATGAACCTGCTCAGTGCTGCTCAAATAATGTAAACACCATCATAAATCTTCAGTGGATGAGGGCCTGTTTCCTCTCTTCCGTTTCCTCTTTCGCTTCCTCTACCCTAAGGTAACCTTAAATCTCTTGCAGCTTACAAATGTTGGTCGGATCTTTCTCTCTCCCTCTCTCTTTTTCTCGCTCGCGCGCGTGACGGGTATCTCTTGCAAGCAGTCCAATCCTGTCTCAAAGCCTAGCAGTTCCAATGCTACTCGACAACAAAATACGCGGCTCCGCGGTACCAAAAATCATAGCCTCATAACTTCGTCTCGCGGCATGCCACATTTCTTATACCTCGATAGTGGTCTTCCTGTCATTTCCAGATCAATAGTCGAAATTTTTTCAACTGATCCTTCTATCAACCATCATATTCGGTCCATCATGATGCATCCGGGTTCTCTCCCCTAACCTTATCCTCATCTCATTTTCCGCTTCTCTCTTGATTCTGTAAAAAGCCAGTTTTTCGAAGCGGCTCAGCCCTTTCCACCAGTGTCTTCCAGCTTCGTGTTCACTGATTCTTTCCAATAGATCAACAACTTTGATGCGTACATCTTGGTCCTTATGGAAAAGACCTAGGGCAATGTAGAATAGGCCAGCATGTGCTTCTGGAGCAACTGTAAGAAGTTGACAAATTTCATCGTATGAATGTGTGTATTTGGAGAGGGCGATATAGATTTCTCGACTTGCAGAGACACTTAATTTGGTCCGTTGAAGTTTATCATGCAAATGATGTAGATCAAGCGACTTGAGAGGCCGGGAGTTGTACAGCTGGGCGAGGTCCTGTCATAATGTCAGTAACAAATTACGTAAAGGAAGTTCCTCAATCAACGTACCTGTTTGAAACTGTAATAACTTCTGGTATTTCTCCAGCCTTCAATTCGGTTCACACCGCCAGCCATCTCTTTTAGCCTTGACGCATCATCAGCCCACACGTATCCGTGTCCACTGATATTGACGTTTCCTGGTTCCACTTCTTCGACTCCAATATACAACGCACTAGCCCCATACAAACCCTCTTCAAACGCAGCCGAGATACGAGTAAACTTCTCCACCCAGTCTCGCCACTTTGTGCGGATGACTCCCTCCCCATGACGGGCGGCTATGCTACGTAAAACATCCAGTATGAAAGCTTGATCGCCAGTTGGATCACCTACTACTGGCATGTTTGTCGAAGCTGCGTTGGCAACATTCGCGTAAGCCGGGTTTTGTTGCATGAAATTGGCCATACCCTCTGTTAACGGAGCCGGTTCAATCCTACTACTAATCTTCATACGACCAGTGGGCAAATCACAAAGAACATCCCACCATTCAGGGTGATTCTCAAACGTTGGGTTTGTGACTCCTGCAATAAACCCAGGAACCTTCAGAAGATCGTCGATTTTACTGAGATCAGTATAAGGGAAAGCATGTCGTGTGAAACCGCGAAGGATACCCCCTGATGCCAACGCACAAGCTGCTAGTACTGCCTCTGCAACTTCACCAGAAGGTCTGTTATGACCGAGAAATATTACACGCTTTTGCGTCAACATTGCGTTGACTAATACAATGATAGGATGGGTACTGGCTCCGCTAGTAGTAAGATGCCCGTGAAGTGCAAAAGGTTGAGGCGATTTTGCGTGTGGTTCAGCAAAAGTTTGAATGAGTTTAATAAGTGAGAAGTCCCCAACTGTTTCGGGAGAGACCGCAACAGGTACCTTGATAGGAATTGGAATCCCATTATACATCACCTTGGTCTCAAATTCGTGGGTATCTCGAGGAACAGAGTACTGAGAATGCGCCACAACATGCGCTTTGGTACCGTTTCGTGTAAGATCCATTCGACGTTCTGGGCTCTCTGCCAGTATGTCATCTGGGGCCTCGCCTCTATCCTCAGCCATCCGCATTTGAATCATTTGCTCAAATTTCTCCACGAAAAGATCCTTGTTGTCTGAGGATTGAAGGAGGTATCTCTCCAAAACACTTAATCTGGGCATCAGTGACAAATCCATAGTGTTGACCGCATCGTACAGCAACGCCAGCGTCGCTGGATGTGGGGACTTGAAATATTCTTCGAGAGCTAGCAGTAACAAGGGCTGATCTGTCGTCAGCAGGGTTATTAGGTTTCAACCCATACCAACTCACCTTATATATATGTAAAAATGGATGTCTCGTGCATATTGCCATTGCCTTGACTACTGCTCCTCGTTTGGCCGTTGGGTCCTGTTTTGTATTTACCAAATTCAAAACATAGATCAAAGGAGGCCCTTCGCCACCCTCGGGCTCACTGTCGGAATCGTCTGCTGTGGTATCTCCATCTAGTTCTTCGTTCTCCTCATCGTCCAGCGAATGTTCGTCCTCCGGTCCTAGCCGTCCCGCGGCACGATCCTTCCTCCTTTGCCTCCTCTTGCGCCGTTCGGCTCTCAATTCGGCCTCCTCCTCTTCCTGGCTGGTGTCTTTGTGTAGAAAGAATATGGTCCAATCCTGATTTCGAACATGCGCTTGATCTGGCAGCATCAGCTCCGCCAACATGTGCTCATCGCCGGTGATCGCCACAGGGTATTGATGCTCCATGATCGGCCCCTTATCGATATCGAATGAAGCTACCAAAATGTACTCGACATGATTCTCTCCCTCCCCTCGCGGGTACTGCGACCGCAACTTTCTCCGTGGATGCGCATCTGGGTTGTACTTGCGCGGCGCCGACAGCGAAGAATGTTGGGAGGAGATGCCGCTGGAAGGGGTTTTGGAGGTGGAACCCGTATCAGAGGTCCGATTGGCGTCCATGATGGGGGGATTGGGGGAGCGAGAGAGGCCTCTGGAATGTCGTGACATGGCCGAAGGTGAGCGAGAGGAGGGAAAGGAGGAGAGGGAGGAGCGCTGCATTGTCCTGGTGTTGAGCCAGAGACTGGCTGGTGCGGTGCTGGGTCGTCGTCTGGGTGAATGGGGACACCAGGGGAGGTCTGAGAGTTGCTACATGTACAGTAAAGTTCCGGCGGCAATGATGCTGGTCTGGCGAGTAGCCGGCGATCATACGGAGGCGAGGGAGGCACCTACGCCGAGGCTCGGAGGCCCGGAGGCTCGGGAGGAGTTACTGGCTACTTACTCGGTACCACTGTGCTAGTTTTCGGCTAGCCTATCAGAGCCGAGCATCCGTCGACTAAGAACCACCCATGATTCCGTAGACGAGACTACTACCCAGGGGCGAAAAGGAGGGGCTCTGTCTCTGTGTACGTACTTGTACGCTGAATACAGTGACACGCATGGCCATTCCAACCCAGACACCCAGATTATTCAGCTGATTGTTTTGCGCGGCAAGCGGCACCCGAAGAGGGAGTTGTCAACTACGGTGAGGCCCTCTCCGTCTTACCCAGACTCCCAGTACTCATCTCGTACCCCCACGAATGAGCCCCCACCCCCA